>DWTO01000399.1:0-21836 GCA_018244755.1 Jemadia pseudognetus | reverse complement strand
CACTAGGTAAGTAGAGTAAGTGTTTAAGTGCAGACTAAACTAGGCGTAAGACCCCAATTTACTTCCATGTATGACATGTATTGTGCACACCTCTAAAAATGATGAAGGAGAAGAACTTTGTTGTTATTATTATTATATTATCACGCCAGTTCGTTTAGGCGTGGGCAGAGAGAGCATCGAGTGCCACATTTCTCCTTTCATTCAGACCTAACGCCCTTCGTCCAGATTCATTTGGCTCTTCATACATGCACGCCGATTGCGGAAATTTCTAACTCCTATCGGCCAGTATCTGGACCCGCTTGATCACGATAGGCGAGTCTTGATCTTCCATGGCGTCTGCATCCATATAAATAATATTGAAGTATCTGTTTGTGATTGCGAAATAATTGTATTTTCTCAAATCCTTATAGTTATTCTCCTGATTCTAAAACATAAACTTTTTGATAGATTTTGTCAGACTCTTTCTGTATGTCCGCGCTTATATTTGAAATGGCTGAACCTACTCTAATGAGACTTTGACTGGAAGACGGAGGAATTGATAGGGAACATATAGGCTCCTGTTTATCCAGGAATTCCCGCGTGACCTGCGTTTACGCGGGAAGAACCGCATCTTAACTAATGAGTACAGCCTAGATATATATGAAATAACCAGAGATGTTTCTATTGAATAGTTATTGTTTACGAACAAACTAATGCAACATCGAATCGCACGCGAAGGCGCGGACACACCTAGTTAGATATATAAAGACACAACATTTGAGCATACAAGAAGAGCATGTGTTACAATAGATAACGGTATTTTAAAACAAGAGATAATGTCATATCTTCATTATCATATTATATTGCCATTATTCGAATATTATCGTAACATTGCAATAGTTACAAACGAAGTAGTTTTGTAGAGCAAACCGACATAAGGACAGTCAGTGTGTTGTGTGCCTTAATCGTTATTTAAAACGTAATGCAATATGCGCAATAAGCGCAACCGCAATATTTGCAATGCATCATACATACATTTGCGTAACGTGTTACATTTTATCTGACACATGTTTTCTTTTTTCTTTAGGCGACGATAATATTTATTCATATACCTAGTTGTTCATATAGTTGTTCATATAGTTTATTCATGTAGTTGTGCGAAATGCTTCAGTTGTCTAATATTCTGGTAATAAGTTCTTAAATTATTTAGGAGTTTTAAATTGTTCAATCAAGAGGTTTACTACACCATCACTGCCGTGAACATCTGCGTGAATAAATGATTGTAATTATGAATGCAAATACACAAATCACCAACCCGACATTACCTACCGCTTGTGTAAAATAAAATGTACAACATATCTCATCGCTTAGAATATGAGGAATAAGTTTACTATTCAGTCGTCGTTGAGAGCCAGCCTTCGCCAGCGCCACCTTTAACACCTGGCCTAGGTCAGAGGACGCGCCGCGTATCAGCAGCCATCCCACGGCATAACAATATGCCCTTGTTTGTATTTACCTAAGCGTGTACAACGCGGTCTGAATACCTGAGTGTGACGTCCTCTGTACAGAACGTGCGGCGTGACACGCGAGGAGTTTTAGACTATTGTATTTGTTATTAACAGATATCAAAGTGGGTTCTGTAACTGGTATTATTTTTATTGATGTGACATTGATTTTCTCCTGACTGGGTGCATTAGTGCATGTTGAACAGATTTAAAAGATTAAAATAATATCTTGGAACACTCCAACACATCCCCATCTGATGGAAAACAATGCTGACTCTGTATTGTGGGAACCAGCCCGCTTATACATAACGTAATTATATACATATTAATATGTAGTAAGAGATATATACGGAGTCAAGTCATTAGAAGAAAATTTGCATGTGTATATAGTAACATATATTCTATGTGGTTTTGAATGAGTCTAATTAAGAAGGCTTTATTTAAATACATAGGTATTTGAATCTTCGCTCGCGAATGTCAGCTCAATAGACCCTCTGTGTGTTTGAGAGTTGTGTGAGAATTTCACAATTGAAAACAATCAAGTCATCAGATACACCGCATACAGGATTAGAACACGATCCCCCTTTCCCCCAAACCGCATGCGGTCGCTGGAGCAGGACCGCCCTCCTCCCGGCCCTCACAACCGCAACTGGGGCGTAGACTCCTAGTTCTCATACACCGAGTATAATAAATAAACTCCATAAGTGCTGAGATTTTTACCAGCTTATATCGTACTAGTTGCATATCATTGTACATCAAATTTAAAAAATGTTGCATATTAACTACTTCGATTAGCAACAATCTAGTTTATAACATGAACTTTGCCAGCGATACCTTAATGCCGCGAACTACTTTGATTTTTTAGGGTATTGTCACATTTAATCGTTTGCGTTACATAAGTAGGTGAATTTTAATAAGTTATTTATTCGCCTTATCCCTTTTTGTTACAGAATTGATGTGGCTAAGACTTTAAATCACCAATACATCATTAATACCATTAATAAATTTGGACACAATAATAATAGTGTATACTCCAATGATACTATATTGTAGTACTTCGTTTCAAATAATCATACACTGTTAAAAGATCATTGGTATTATTAATGCAAAAAAGAATCTTTAATAGTACAAAAAACATCAAGTTGAAATATGTTCAAGTCGAGTATATATATTATTTCTAACGAACATCATTTATGTAGATATTTATTTAACGTCCATTAAATAAGAATGAACGCATCCATTCGCCGAACGATTTAATAACACACGTAACATCAGAAACGGCGATAACAACACGGTGTGTGATACAATTGCATTGTCGCTCCGCGCTGTCATATCCGACATCTCGTCAAATGCAATAAAATATAAAATACTGCGAAATTTGTTCATGATTCGTACGCTTACGTTGATCTCACGTGAGGTAATGTGTTACGGTAACGATTTACGTGGAGTGTTGTGTCCGCGCGCGGTGAGGCAAGCGTCGCTTGGCCAACAGTCAGCGAACGGTTCAGTTCACTGTACGTGCTCACGGGAGCATTTATTTTAATGTTTATTTTAGTATTTCTACAACTAGATACATATGTAAGATGTTTGTGTAATGCGACGTCTATATACAGCGTGTATATTGCGAGTAATCCATATTAACACGGTACATGCGAAAGTTGTTGTTTTCACACCGCATCTACCAACTGATTTTGTTGATATTTGTACGGAAATAACTCTAGTCCTTTGAAGGGATGTCAAGTATAATAGTTAAGAGTTATTTTCTTTGTTACGTCGACTACTAAAAATACTAGAAAACGAATGAACGTGTATTGTATATCATCATCATCATAATCAGCTTATTTCCGTCCGCTGCTGGACATAGGCCTCTCCAATAGCACGGCACTGAGCTCGATCTTCAGTTCTTTGCATCCAATCACTGCCTTTACTTTAAACTAAAGTATTCTATATAGTAGATATTATTACTATATGACTTACAATTTTGACCAGGGATCCGCTTTCATCGTAGCAGTGATATAGTAACCAGACAACAGCATCAGATAAACAGAACAAACAACATTTTTATTTTATTATATTATAAACATAAAACGAAAAACTCTACATTTGGCTGCAAACGGTTAAATCGGGAAATTGTTAATTAATGGACTGTTAACAACGATATACCACAGTGGTGTATAAAAAATTGCATTAATTTTAATTATTACTTGCAGTTTAAAACCAGTGGATGCATTCCATTTCACCTGCTACTGCTATGAACGCATGTCCCGTGCCTTTCTCGAAAACGAAGGCGTCTAATATACAGCACCAGGCAAGGTTGGTTCGCCGGAGTGCAACCAATTAGGACAAATTAAATACAGAGCGCTCGGACAACAGTCGTTCCAAGTGACATTTAACCTCCAGTCGACTTTCTCGGGCCAACAATCGGCCCGCATAGAAAGCGCCGCATCCATCCTTCACGATCACCCCGACGCCTGTCCGTCGGCCTGACGCGATCTCTTAACCCCACCTTGTGTTTGTGGAAACGCTTAATATCGATTGCGCTAATTTCATCCTGCGCATTAACGTCTTGTTTCACTAATGTTTTTTTATAAAATCAACCGAATCATATCCACATTGAATGCGCTCGGGGTCACAAGCTCCTTGTGTTCCAGAGGGGCGAGAACATCTATGTCCAGCAGGGAGTCAGAAAAGGGGTTTTAGTCTCTCATAATTTCAATATTTTAATCTAAAGAGAGTTCAGAAGTCAATACGGACGAGTGAAATGTATTCATTGCATATGTCATAATATTAATGAAATGCACCCAGCATATATAGTACAGTTTGAAACGTTGATTATTTTGAGATTGTAATGGGTGCATGCGGAGCTGTCAATCTTACACGAAGGTAGGAAACCCTCGCGTAATGAAGGTAGAAAGTGGCCAGCGACGTGGCAATTACACCCCGGGCTGTAATGATGGTGCTCGATAGAAAGCGACCACGGTTTTTTGCCTGGAAACCGTCTGTTTTCCATCTCGCAGCTGCCGCTGGCGGTCTGGTGATGTGGTTTTATGGTGTAGGGAAAATAGTTATACATGTATGTCATTACCATGTGTACGGCGATATTAAAGACGTCACTAAGTGAGATGTCAAATAGAAACACATAATTTTGTTGATATTGACACCGTCAAGGGCTAAGTTGGCTCGATACGGTTGTTCTTGTTCTGCGTGTCACATACGGGATACAGTAGTAGTTACCACCTATGACATTATTTGAACAGTTTGTTGGGTGCATAAGTTTAAGGGAAATAACTGACATGACCTTCTTGTATTTTAAAGTAAAACTTCTTTATATGCTGCTTGTGTAAAGTGAATTAAATTCAAATACGTCTGCACTAATATTAATGTGGAGTAAAAAAAAATTCAATATTTCTTACAATGTGAAAAAGGCGTTATTTTGACGTCACGCCTATACTTCCTCCAAGGAGTAGGCAGAATAGGCTTCCCACCTTTCCCTCCGATACGTCCGGTAGAAAAGAAGCAGAGTCTATTACCGTACACAGCACAAGTCCAAACTCCGAGCGGCTAGTGATAGTGTATGGCAGAAAACCCCATAGTACTTTGCCCAATCCTAGGATCGAATGCAGGACTCGTTCCGGAAGTGGGAGTCTTGTATACACCATTAGAACAATATTTCAATCGAGTGTATAAGTCGCATACATTTTTTTTAATTTTAGCTAACTTTAAAGTAGGTATTTTTCTATTAGGTGAAAATTCAAATAATCTTTATAATTCTATTTTCAAATTACAAATCTAGTCAGAAGGACGGTATTATCTCACCATATGAATAAATCCTTCCGACGCGCTCAACTCGTTAGTATCTCGATACATCTCCGAAGAAGACAAACAGAAGCAAAGTGAGAATTTAATTATAGCAAATTCATAAAATGTTGCGTCGTAAAAATAGCATCAAAGGCACCATATAAACACGAAGAGCAGGAAGCGTCTACGAAACGAACGTATCACTTTTACAAGTCAATAACGGGAACAAGACAAGCACGAGAACATCACGTGAGCATCGGTACCGCGCGCCGCAGCCACCGGCACGCGGCGTCTCTTGTTGCGACTTGATGTAGAGCATTTCAACATTCGACTCGCTATCATGCCGCTATCATAGGTCGCTGTAAAAGGGCACAATCCGAATAATATTTAGACCTTATTTGTTCATGAACCTTAGCTCAAATGAGAGCGGCGAGCGATTTTATCTAACATTTTTTTTATCAATTAAACAAATACAGATTTCAAGGGTTCACTGTTAGACCTATGTTTTTCACCACAGTTTGCGGATTTCCGCTTTTTTATCCTTCTATTTCAGATTGAATCGATGGAATGGAGAGGCGGAACCCGATACTAATAAATGTATAAAAGTACATTTCTTCAATATAGTTATTGTTTCACCATCAGCATCATCAAGCTAACTCGTTCACAGCTAGCCACGGGCCTCTCCCGTACCACGCACTGAACTTTGTCTTCAACCCTTTGTTCCTAACCTCTGCCTGCCACTTTACATATATTGTAACTGCGTCTAGCTGAAGATTGTCCTACGCTAGGCTAGGTTTGCCAAGGGACGTCTCTAATGCTGTACACGTTTACTCCAGAGGTTTTGAGGTCTGCCCTCCGCTCAGTGCAATTATCATATAATATTACCTTTCTCTCGTGACTTGCACAGTCTTGATTAATTCTATGCAAGCACGTCATGCCGTACGGTGGCAGCGCGGAGTATAGGCGTATCGTGCGGGACAGATTTATCTTTTAATTATTTCTCGACCACTGCAAGCTATTTACTCATTGTTTTATTGTATCGGACAGCTAGAAAAAATATATTTTCAATTTTATTGCAATTGTAACGAGTTCTATCTACGTTTAGATTGCTAATTTCAAAAGAAAACCAATATTGCCGATTACGAAACTCTTACATATCAGTATGAGCACGGAAAACGGATACCACTAATTGCATGCCATCTAACTCGACGATTACCGTCGATTTGGCGAGTCGCGTATCGATATCCACACCGACACCACATCATTCGGTCTTTGATTACAGATTGCGCTTAATTCTATCCCTCACGCGAGATCATTTCCAAGGCATGTAGCTACTGCAGGAGTGAACTATAGATATTTATCTTTACGTATATGGCTATATTATTGAATATTACTGTGTCGTACGTAACCGTCTACAGCGCTTGGGAATGTTAAAGATTGATCATTGCAATACCACGTAATAGCTACAGTTATAAAAAAGGCTTTAGCATAACCGAGTTTTTTGTTAATTGAAGTATTTGCTTTGTTTTAACTTTTTCAATAAATCGTATTTATATTAATTATTGACATGCCTATTTTAAGTATTCTATACTTAATGTTCTTGTAATACTCAAGAAGTCTTGCTCTCTTGATATTTCAAGAGAGCAAGCCTTGTTGAGTATTACACTTACTATTGTAAAAGCTACTTGTGTTATTAGCAAATAGTTCCTACTCTTTGTACTCGACACATCTATTGGTTTTCGCAACGTTTCGTTATCGCTACTAGCACAGTAGCCCAGCGACTGCGCGGCGATTAGCAGCCGATCAATATTTCCGCGTTATTATGTTAACTACTGACATTACGCACTAGTTCGACAGCCACGCGCTGTTTATATCTTACCATATTTTACTACGCAATAAACTAACATATAATAAAATATGTAATTTCGGACTGTATTTATAATACGATTCATATACTAAGACTGAGCCTGTACAATAATATGTATGGAGAGAAGTCAGCCTTTGATTTTTCTATAGTTACTTGTGCATTTTCCTTCAGTGCGACGATGCAGGCTAACGACCAAACGATGTAGAAAATGATTAGTACGCAACGTACACCTTCCAAAAGGGCTAATGACGTCCAAAATAGCTCTGAAAGTGCTTCGCACGCCGAGACTACGAGTACCGACACAGAGTCACGCATCAACGTTACATTGTCATGAACGTTGCCCATCTGTACAAAGCATTCTTGTCTGCGAACACGACTGCACTTCAAGGCCATTGTAGATAAAATCATTATGTCTTATATACCAAACGGTTGAGTCACTTTATTTATTTACACCTACTTAAATATATTGTTGTTGTCGTAAAAAATATAAACAGCGCGTACGTAGCGATCATAACACTCAAACGTGCGTGGGCTTTAGGACACGTTAGTTTTATTGCAACGAGCGGCGTGGGCGGCTGCCAGACGTCACTGGCTCTCAGATGATGTAAAGCATTGGGCAACGTTTACCAGTAATTCGTAAACTTACTCAACAAGTCGCACTGCTTGCGGGCAAAATACGAGCTATAAACGAACGCTGTCAATACCAAAAGGTGAACGGTGAAGGAACGCACCGCGAAGAAATCTGCACACCTTGGAGTTCGCCATAGTTGTGTCTTAGACGTGTGACGTTTACCAACCCGGAGTTGACCAGCGTGGCATACTATGGCTTTAACGAATCACATTCTGAGAGGAGACTGTCCAGGAGTGGAAAGACAAAACGGTTAATGATGTTTAAGTTAACTTGTCGTGGTTAAATTCGAGATTGAGAATTTTACGAAATATTTCGCCAGCATTTCTTGCAGAAAACGTGAGATGTCAATTAATTATCTGCAGAAATAGCAGTGAAATGTATATAAGTAAAAACAAAAAACACGTGTACAAAAAGGAGCATCGTGTGTAGCATCACCATCGTTATACCGATTTTTGTAGCGAAGCAGCAACGGTTACAAAATTGTGTTTAATTTGTTTTGTATGATGATTGATAGATGTGACTTGGGACGGTCCTATTGAAGATCAGAACCACCTGTCTATGAGCGGCAGTAGCCAATCGATACCAATTACCTGTCGAGTCCATTGCTACTTTTGTCCAAAAAACTCTCTGAAAAAAACAAAATTTTCTTTTTCAAGATGAAGGGTCTACTGCGATGTAAAGGTTTTATTCGCTAATCTCGTTTCCCGTGACTCTTTGGTTGTGAAGTAATTCCGTGACTTGTTTGTGATGGCGGGGTCAGCAGGTCATGAATGTGACACTTTTTAACGTGACTTGAAAAGTTTTCTTATTAAACTTTTTATCGCATGAGAGCAATGGAAGCGTACCGACAAATGAAATGCGGGTTTTAGACTCAGTCGCCCTTATGTATGGATGTCGGTATTTATATAACTTAGACTAATATATAGCAAGTTAAATGTAGAATCCAAAGAATCTAAACCTGTTTATTAAATGTAAGGAGTTATCGAGTTATTTCCCGGCTTTGCTTACGTACCCATGTTTCGTGATAGCTCGATAAGTTTTGAAACTAGCCGAGTTCATTTCATAATATTTTAAAGAACCAGTGGAAACTTGTGAAGAAAACACTTCTAATAGTGCCGTAACTAAGAGCACTACCCTAAAAAATATAGCCAGCAAATAAATAAATTGTTAAACAAATTTAGCATATTTTTCCTTCACTTTTATTTCAATTTTGAGTTATATGGTGTTTATATATTTTTGTTACGGTGTTATTTTATAGTCGAATTTTAGTTTTCTCAGTTACCTATGCATGCCGGGTAAAAGCAGTACAATTTCGTGTTCATACTCACATTCTCTAGTAAATAGTCCAGGCAGATTGCCATCTTAAAAGCTAACATCACATCATATTGAAGATGTACTCTTAAATGTCAAACTTTCCAATGATGATACACTTCGACAACATAATCTCTACACCATGTCATTACGTTTCTCGGGCTCTTGTTGTGTAATGTAGCGTATGTTGAAACTATTTTATGAGTATCTAAATATGACGTGCATCCATTTGCTGTGGTAACGCGTATGCATCATCATCGAGAACCCTTTTATTGTTCCACTGCTGTTCCACACCAGCTTCCTCTTAGAGTGGGAATTGTTAAGGCCATGATCATAATCTATTACGCTGATTTACGTGTAATACAATTATTGTGGCCAATAGCAGTTTCGCGGAGTTCACGAGCTCTGGAGAACATTCTGGAGAAACGTGTGCTAGTGTCCTTATGTGCTTATGTGCAGTCACATTTTTATATTGCTAGTTCTGTTTGCACACAAAATATTTTCAAGTTAGTTCTAATAGCTTGTGCCACATCACTATCACAACCAGTACAGGCTTAATATCTTTTAACAATAGCTATGTTACACTAACTTTATAAATAGATAATTAAATATTATCGTAAAATTAAATGTTCAATTTGAATACAATCATGTTAAATTTTAAAGTGTAGCGTAATGTAGTCGAACTGTGTACTATGTATGTAGAGTAAGGACGGTCGTGTGTCGGAGTGTACGACGTATCCAGTGACAACCTGTAGCGAGACGCAGCCGCCCGCGCCGCCGACAGCGCGCCGCCGCCGACCTGATTCTATCCGACACCCGTTCATATAATAATCGGTAACGTTAGAAAACGCGATCCTTGTCAGTACACTGAATTAACTCAATTTGTTCGGACGCCGATGGTCCAATTTACGAAATCCAGCGACATTGATTTTATTTTCAAAGCACTACCACGTTAACATTACTCGTATTTAGACTACAAAAATTCCTCATCGAACACAAATTTCACTTAAAGATTATTCTTCCACGGTGAATCAAATTTAAAACGCGACACGCAATGGTGATAAACACAAACATACAACTTTCGTGATATCAACGGTGGGGATTATGGGCATAATCCCTCAGGGGAGGCCTACGTCCAGCAGTGGGCTGTAATAAGCTGATGATGATGATGATGATAGATCATTACAACCTTCCAAACGATAGTGCACTATTAAGCATTCAGCGATAGTATACAGAAAAGATTTATAAATGCGGGTATCACTAAAACTAATCTCAGAAGTAGTTTAACGATGTAATTATGCTAGATGGTGTAGTGTCCGCAGCGACATAATCGTTAGCCGTAAATGCAAATGCTCGCTCCGTGTAAGGTCAGCGCAAAAAGTCCCGTGTCATCAGTTCTCAGGCCGCGGCGCGCGCCGCTTTCGGACATGAAAGCCGGCTTCAGCATAGTTTTCTATAGTAACCTGTAGTATATCACTTATGTATTATACTGAGCACAAATATGTATTTATAATTATTTTATCAACTGTCTCGTTACTATTTATTTCTTAACATTATTGACTCTTCGTGGATAACAGGCGTGATGTTACCTGTATTGAAATACTTTTTTTACGCATGTACATATATGTATATATTGTAATTGGTTTCGTCGAAATAGTTGTAATGATGTCGTTGAAGTTAGTAAAATTGAGATTATTAATATCAGAAATTAAACGCAGCTCCCAAACACGAGGCACTACAGGCGTTGTTACATGGGTACATACGTAATATTATTTAATTGCTTGCTTAGAAGAGTCTGTGACGGTTTTGATGACATTTAGTGTATTGTATGCTGTATACTGTTTTTTCTGCCTATAATAAAAATTAATATAAGCATCTTGAAAGACGCTTAAGTACCCACGTACTAATTATTTATATTTACATATAAGTTTACACGTAATGCAGTCAATCACCGTACTATGAAGATAACAAACATATGTGTATACAAACACCCCGCAGTGAATAAGACTGGCGGCGGAACTGGGACGAAATTTCTATAAATTTTCCATGTGACTTTTGAAATCGATAACCTACCTTTAAAATAGGTCCTTTATGATTTATATAGGTTCAGTAAATATATGATGCATTTCCTATTGGCTCGAATGTTCCCTTGTAAACCGAATACTTCAGGAACATTCGAAGACTGTTAGTATTTACAGTGAAGAGTCAATTTAGAAAAAAATCTATTCAATATCAAAAAAGCTTTAATCGAGGTACAACTATGAAAGAAAAAATTCTCAGTATACCCTGTCCAGTCACTATTCAATGTCAATATTTTTCAACGTTTTCGACTTCCTGAGACAACAAGGCCAGTGCGGACACATGTCACGGCTAGTATCACGTGTTGATTTAATTATCGTTACAATTTAATTAGTCCCAATCGTCCACACTGACAACGTACTTGATACTTCCTCAATTCGGTGCAGTGTGTAGACATGACTTATGCAAACCTAGCACATTTTAGAACGCAGTGACTATCTAAACATTCTTATGGCCTGAGCCATCGCGCTGTGTACGCATAATGTAAAGTAAATTAGTGTGACATGTTTAATCTCATGAGTTTATCTTAAAAAGTCGACCAGCTTCCGGTGCGGCCAGTTTCCTTCGCCATCGCCACGCCACGTTAGGAGACGAAAGCTAGCGTCGTCCACTGTTTTCTTTTATTACCGTGTAATATAACGTACGTGACTTCCTTCAACGTAGGCTGATATATGGATGATTAGATTTTGCATCGCTCTGTAATTTATAACATATACGTACTGACTGTAATTTATAACAAATACATACTAACCTTCTGGCTAACCAACTGGCCTGTTGGTTGTATGGTCGGTGGTCGGTGGTGGTGGTGGTGTTGCGTGGTCGGTACGGTCGGTACGGTCGGTGGTACCAATAATTTTCATCAACGGTTATTCGGTTCGGTCTTAAAGTCCAGATGTATACGTGCTTTTTCACCTGCAGTCGCGTTACCTGGACGTTTTTTATCTGAATGGTAGTAAAATTTTGTTTAAAATTGGTTAGAGGCTCAAGTTAAGTCTAAAAATAAATAGGGCATTCAAACAAAAATAGCGTTCTCTTCGTTTATCATTATATAACCAATTATATTCTAAATTATCATTATATAACATTTAATAGACAGCTAAATAAGTTCACACGAACTACTAGATAGGTAATTGCTAGTAATGTTAGTGGTTTACAGCATAAATCAAATGCAAACTTGTGTTTTAATAGCGATGACCTCACAGGTCGCGCGCTGCCGTGTGAAAAAGTACCGAGCCAGTGCGGCGTGCGCTGTCGGCTGGACAATGGATTTTCCCTCATACAGTGACAGTTCTCACCGCGTGGGTCCATTGCAACACAAACGCTACTCGACTCGTTGACAATACGCTTGGCGCGTTTTTGCGATATATACGGTTTACCAGCTAGTACAAATTCAAGGATAACATTGTGATATGTGAATTTAAAATTGGGTCGATTATTTTTATTCATACATAACATCAAAATATTTGAGCCAGTTGTCTTTTATTCAGAGTTGGCGTACACGATTTCACTGCTTATTCAACTAATCAAAAACTAGTTTTCGTAGATTCTTGAAAAGTAAAATGACTCGCTTGTCGCTTGTGAATTGAATCACCGAATCACTCGAAATGCTCGAATGTGAGTTCGTGCAAAAATTTCCGAAACAGCGCTCACGGTGGCGTCGTGACACTACGTGTATGCGTGTGGATAGAGAATGATTCAACAAATCACAAACTAAGACCAATGGTAATAGGCTGGCAATAGACTCGCTCACCCGCTAATGCAGGCTGCAATGTTACATTTACACTTACAAACGAAGACCAAGTATGTCATAAAAATTACAACAAATCATGTTCAATGATAATTATTTTTATAAGGGATTTTATAGTCCGCAAAATACGAGTATGACTAGCTTCGATCATTTTGAATCGGATGGTGTAACAAACATCGTTTCGTCAGTTTCAACGACTTTTGAGCAGAGGGATTATTATACAAACATCCATCGTAAACTAAGACAAACAATTAATCTGAATTGGTGTTTTGATAAACATTGAGTAGGTATAAAACAACCTTATAGGTTTGGTTTTCATCATAGGAAAGATTTCAAATATAATATAATGTAGAATCACGCCAGTAATCCTTGAAGAGATAGGCAGAGGATTGTGGTACATTTAATTTTTTCACCAGTTACGTTTGCATCGCATCATGGCATAGGCGGTGAGTCTATTTTCATACACCAAGCACAAATCCAGACTCCGAGTCACTACTAGAAAGTTAAAGTAAATCTAATGATACCCTACCCGGATTCGAACCCAGCACCTCGCAATTAGTAGTCACGCTTCCACTCATCCAGCTACCGAGTCTATGGACCATCGATTTCATATATTTCTTCAACATATTCGTGTATGCGCCTTTAATGTAATTTTGTCAATCGACACTGGATTATCCGAAAACGTATTCGAGCTCGAAATACTTGCGGACGCATTAACAGAAAATTTGGTATCAACTGCCAATGTCGAATTTCTTTAGCGAATTACATAAAATTAACTTTTTATTATCCGGCGGTGCGGCCTTTATGCAAACGTTACCTACCTCGATGGCGTTTATCGTAAATCTTACTCTAATTACTGTGAACCTAATGGAATTTATATTGCGAACACCGAAGGGTGATTGAGCTCAATGGCCCACAATGTTTATGCCGACGTTTGTGAGCTTGGGGCTTTAATAGTTTTAATTACCCCCAATATTACTTTTTGTACTTAGTACAAAGATTTGCACGTAATCGGCGATTAACCTTACCACTGCCAGTACAGGTGTGCGGCGAGTCTCGTCAATTATCACGAAGCGATTTGTAATTGTTCATATGTTTTTGGCCTGAAGTATAATTGTTCGTATCATTATGTACGTACTTGTTATTTGTAACGTTATGTAACGCGTTCAATAAAAAATGAAAATGGCGAAGGTTTATTAGCCCCTTTCACGCCTGTAATGCCCGAAGAGGCAAGCAGAGGATTGTAATACACTCCCAATTACATATTAATATTAACTTAATAAAGTTACGGTAAATATTCTTTTGAGTTTTCAATGAAACTGATGAAAAGTTATTTATTATGATCTTAAGTACTTCACATTATATAAAAGACAGCCGTATTTTTATTATAATAATTTCTCATGGTAGGGAAAATAAAACAAAAACCGAAATTAAGTACGTCCGCATACCACGCTGGGTGTAAACCATTACCCATGGGAATTCAGAAAAACGTGTGCGCAATTTTCTCTGGAATCGAACCGGCACTCACGCGCCCTCGTGCCGCGTATCACGAATCGATTTACATCGCGCTTCCCGAACCTTGCGCCCTGTTCCGACACAATCCTCACGGACCTTTTTAATTCCGCTTTTTTCGGTGGAAAATTTATTACCACATCATAAAGAGACTAATTGATTGTATTAAAAATATTAAATATTTAAACAATTTTTTTCAAATTGATTATGATTCAAATTGATTATGATTGAATTAAATTGATTGATCGATTCACTATTTAAGATATGATTACTTACATAACATTAGTTTGCACAACCTTATTGCGGCACATAATTCTTTTTGTGAAATATTGTAATAAAAAAATACAATAAGATACGTATGTAAAACATACAATAAGCTGATTTAAGTATCCTATAAACTGTATATTTATATTAACTTTTAACCACATAAAAATCTTCTTTACTACTATATGTATAGGTATTTTAGTTATATAATAGTAGAGAATATTTACTATCCATATGTTTTAGCTCAACTAATTTCTAAGACTCGAATTCTAACAGATTTCTTGAGTCGTCCGTTTCATATGCTCTCAGGTGTTGCGCAACGTAAAGAAATGCGTGCGCACTGAATACTACCTATTACGTTTTACGTAATAGAAAGTGACCCGTGATTAGGCTAATCGCACACAATTCACAAAGGACGCGGCTCGCTCGGCGGCTTACCGCGTGCGACCCACGTGTTTAAACAATTTGTACGGCTGCGTTATATGGAGTATATATACGGCTGGGTTAGTATTAATTAATATGATTCTTATTTGAAACTATTGTACATTGATCAGCCGAATAATTGTTGTAGTTTATTATACGAGTATGTATGTGCCAAATTGCACACTTGCTGCAGTGACAAATATTTTCGTGAGTGCAAACATGAACTTAGAAATTGATGTTCGTAATTTATGAGCTGACTGGTCACCATAAGTCTTGCCCTTTTTGTGACCAAGTGGCCTTCGTGAGTTGCCATTATATTTTATTATTGATAATTCTAACTATAATTAAATTATTTATATTACAGAATATATTTAAGAGAAGTTGTAACAAACGCGTTTAGAGTATACATATGGACACAATTGATATGAAGACACGTTAGCGATCATCCAAAACAATTTGATACTGTCAAATTATTGTCATTACGAGATGTGCGCTCGCGTGCACCGACGAAGCGAAAGCGTCACAGACAGACGGTCGTAGTGAAGCAGTAGATAATGTACGTTAGTCATGTTAATATATGTATATTTAGGATGTGACATTAGGTAAATGGAGTACAATATTCGCTAATGTTTTGGCGGAGTGAGGACTCTTTAGCAACTAGTACAATGTTAACAGTAATGTTGTATTAATCTGAAGTATCTTTGACCACCAACATGATATTATTATTATTTGATGTGAAATTATTTTTAAAATCTAAATCAACCAAAATAAACCAATATTTTGTAATTACGTCGAAATTTGCCATAAATACGGTACATTTTAATTACAATGATTTAATGCTTTTACTACTTTGCAACTTGATTTATAACTCTCTTTCTGGTTGATCATGCGCTCTACCCCTGTCATTGTAATGATATAATAATAGACAATATACCTTATGTAATGATATACAATATTTTCTTTAAAACGTAGCATCACGCCTGTAATCTGCAAAGAGGTTCGCAGAGGAGTGAAGAACACACCCACGTTTTACCAGTTACGTTTACGTCCCATTATGGAATACGTGATGAACCTATTGCCATACACTGGGCACATGTCCAGACTCGCAAGCCACTACTTGAAATTTCTACTAGGTAGTCCAAGCTAGAAAAAAACCTATATAGTACCCTACCTTGGGATTTGAACTTTGAACCCAGTACCTGTCGGACTGCAGTCGTGCTTGCACCAACTAGAACAATATTTTAGATTTTTATTGTATTCTATCTAAACCAGTGTACTTTATGTTGATGTTAAATGAAGTAGATAAATGATCATCTGTACATCAAATGTAACCGGTCTTATTAATAGCGTCGATTAATGCTCATCTACCTAACTATTCAGGAATTACAGGCGTGATGTCACGAGACTACGTGTTCTCGCAGTTGCGTATTCACAGTATCAGCCTGTCTCAATGTGTCATTGGAAATAAACATCCCCTAATGAGTGCAATAATACATTTTCGTACGGCTCCTTGCCTAGTCCCGACGCTGGGCACGCGGGCTGGGGATGACCGAGCTGCCCGCACAGCCTGTGCCGCCGCTGAGCGCGAGCTCGGCGCTAAGCCGTGCCCAGTTATGTATTGTTTATGATAAATCAGTGTGCCTATGTAATTGGGCGGCTTTCTATTTAAATGTCAAAAAGTGTTACGGCGAAAGCGCCGCGCCGCCGTCTGTCGTTTGTTTTGACTTGTTTTCACTTTTCTTCGTCGTACGCTCCGCCGTCGAGTTAGGTGGCGGCATAACGCACCCGTTACAAATTACTTCTACAAGTATTTCTCGTATAATAGTCGTTTTTCATTAGGAAAAGTTGTCTCATGTCGGTGTACAGTGACAGCGCCGCACCATCATGGCCTGCTCACGCACGTTCTACAATGTACTTTGCCACGATCATTTACTAATGGATTAACACTGCAAAGTTTATGTGACATATATCATATTTTGCATCTACATAGTTCTGATAGCTGATTTAGTTTGTTTTAAATTACAACAAACATAACGTCACGCCTGTGTTTCCCCGGAGAGGTAGCCAGTGCGGTGTAATACCTCCACATTTCATTTGTTATAATAATTGAAATGTACATATATAAATGCGAACTTCTTACAATACACATTCTAACTCGCTATCGTTCAAATTGCCAATATTCATAGCGGTGTCGTGCCCGACCTAAACTATGTACATATAAATGCTTTTTACGCTTTATGGCCGGAAAGTTGTCTGTGTGCTTGACATTCGCCTTGCCGGCACGTGTCCGTCCAGCAAGGAGAGGAGCTATGTACCTCGAAGGAGGTCGCAAGCTTACAATTATATAATCCTATACCAATAAATGAAAGCCACTCGTAAATTCGATATGATCGATAAGATGTTAAATTCGCGCGATTTGAAGCAACTCGCCTTGTCAGACATCTATCTGCGTGAGACCTTGGGATGTCTTAACACGAATGTCTGTACTGTACCTTTGGTCCAAGTGTAAGTGACTCTGATTGCTAAGTTATAGCTTGAGCTGAGGTTTCATTAATCTATAATTAATGAATTAATTATAGATATTACTTTAATTATCTATAGGTTGTAGATTTGATTTTACCCGAGACAATTGTTATGAAAAATTTATACATAGTTTAATATTTTATTAATCCGTTGCTGATATTGAGTACTTTACATTGTAATGAAGGTATGTAGGTACTTAACATACTGAGAAAGCTTAGCACCTACGTCCCTTCCCGTGTTATCATGTTTTCCGCAGCCTTGTCCCGTTGCCTGCAGTTGAAAAATTACTAAGTTAGGTACATAGAGCAGAGTCAATGGGCCACACTGATGCATAGAATAAACACATTTATCTGGTGATCTTCCGCGGACTCGCGATAAACTGAGGTGACGTGGTCTTGACTAACACGGGCGCGTCTAGCCTCTAAGCATTCGAAGTGAATCAGGTCTGATTGCTCGTTATTTATAATTACGATAATGTATCTAACTTACAATTAGTCATACAAGTGAGACAAGCGGTGGATGTAACGTATCGACAGTGATTTCAATAAGTGATTGTTAGATGTTTTTGTATAATCAAAAGGCAGGCTTATAATGCACATTGCGCAAAACGTTCTTCGAGTATACCTATTTTGTTAGTTGTTTATAATTTTGTCTTTATTTAATTTGGGTGAAAGGAACTTGAGTGTAGAGACCCAGGGCGCACTAACCTGGTCATCATTTCATAATTTCTTGCCATCCTCCTTGTTAGTGGTGCTTAATGTTAGAAAAATACGTTGCAGCTTGTCAAATTTAATATCCGCAAGACTTACTGTTTTTGACCAATTCTTACTATACCGAGATTCCGCATATTTATTATCAGTGCGTTAAAGTAACCCTTATAGGAAGACATCAATAATGCATCGGAGCAGTTTATGGGATAATGGCTGCGCGGCCTTACCGGGAACAATTTATTCCAGGATGTACTTAGCGATAGCTTTGTGTGCATCACGTTATTCTTTGCGTGAATACCGACAGCCTCTAGTAATCGACAGGAATAACAGCCTCGGGAGTCGAGTAAAAAGATCTTTCAACAAATGGTCTCTTCCGTTTTTAGTAGCTAAGTATACGCGAGCAAATAAACGGGTATCCGCGTCACAGTCTCTGCACAGTGAGGATGACAGACGCGATGTAATTGTTGTGACATGTCTTATTCTGTGTATCTGAAGCTTCAATTATGTATGACATTAGCTAGACTCATTGCTCTTCCTTTTACCGCCTCCATCTTGTATTTATAATCTCTAAGTTACGTTCCTAATTAAAACCCATGTACCATTCACATATATCTCTGAAAAACGACCAGATCAGAATTTCGGAATTTCAGAAGCTGTAAAAAAATTAAATTCATTTTTTATCTCAATATACATAGGTGTTATATCTGTTAACATGCAGCTATTTAATACTGTTTTTTTTTTAATTACAGAGCGGGTCGCAGAAGGCGGAATCCGCTGGCGCTTTACACAGAGGACGATGGTCACGACTTAAGCGACTTGGGCATCGGTACTTCGAGTACCAAGAGCAGCCTCAGTGAAGACTGCGACACACACAGTTTGGCTGTGAGTATTTATCTATCATCATCATTATTGTATTGTTATCCCAGGTCTCTTACAGGGTAGACACAAGGTGCCAAGTGTCAACAATTTCAACATCCACACGTACTGATTTCGGAAATGTTGGCCTTTCTCAGTATCTACATACACATCAATCGCATTTAAAATATCTGTTATGTCATTCTTTTATCTGCGTATTGTAACCGACGTAGTCTAGTGGCCACGATACCTGATTATCGTCAGCTGATTACTTGTAATCGTAATGTAATAATATTTTATTATCATTTAAGTAGTGATCGCCCAGTAGTTTGAAATTCGACCTCTCGCTCCGGAAGACCGGGTTCAAACCTTAGCGCACACCCCTTAATAATGTGCGTTTTAAGTTTAAATATCACTTGCTATTCTATTTGTGCCCGGTGCATGGCAATAGGCACACCACCTATTCCATAGTGGGTCGTAAACGTAACTGATGAAACGTGGGAGTGTACTACACTCATCTGCTCTGCCTCTTCCGGGATAACAGGCGTGATGGTACGTTATTTAATCTATCATGTTCTTATGTTTTCAGAGCGACGGAATGGACCTGGACAAAAACCATTCAGATATGGATAACATGTCTAATTGCGATAATACCCGCAAACTCGGCTCTAGCGCCAACGAATACGACACCTGCACGACTACGACTATCAGCTCGCCCGAACCCGAAGAATACACATACGAGGGCACCATAGAGGGCTATAAATCTAGAATTATATCACAAACTAACAGTAACATCGTTAAAACCGTCGTTAACAACAACCTCAAGGAAAAATCACCCGACAAAATTAATGGTGACGTTAACAGGATCAGAACGACCGTTAGTAACAAAATCGAAGAAAAAGTTTCGTCTTTTCAACAAGAAAGAGTAAGCGACACCAAAAACAATAATCAAAAGAAAGACTTACCTAAAGTTAATATTCACAAAAGAAGAGAACAATTCGAAAGAGAGAATTCACAGGAGCCACCAACAAATAAACCAAAATTACCTGATATTTCAAACAAAAAGTCTATAAAGGAAAGACTGTCTAGTTTAGAAAAATTCACAGAAGAAATGCAAGTGCAGAAGTCTACTAGTGACCTTACAAAGTTACCTACCGAAGTACGGCCTCTAAAAGAGCGTTTATCTTCTCTTGAAAAAGTTAAATCTGCATCTACGGAAGTTGACAAAGCCAAGCGACTTTCGAACGGTGATTTAAGTAACACTAAATCACTAAAAGAACGCCTGTCCAGTTTAAAGACACAAAAATCGGAAGAAGAGGTTAAAATTACTAAAGTTGGAGTGAAAGATGTATCAATGAGTCTTAAGGAAAGGCTGTCTTGTTTAGATGCGGCCAAAAATAGAGATATACCTAAAATATCTATTGAAGAGGAGATTATCGCTAATAGTAAAATATCTAATATAAACATTGGCGATGAATCAAAGGATAAAATGTCTGATAGTTCTTTAAAATCGAATTTGTCAGGCATTGAGAATCAAATGCAGAGTTTTTGCCGCTCTCTTGATAGTCTGGATATAAACGGACAGTCTTCTCCAAATTCCTTCGAAAGGGTTCAGAGCTTGGAAGATTTCGATTGTACCGATTTACAGAATAACACAGTCCCGAGTGATATTGAAACTGAAGATAGTGGTATTCATACAGCTAGAGATTCTTGTGTACCGGCTGATGATATCGCGGACTTGACTCAAGTAGCTTCTCCTATTGGAGAACCTATGGTTGAAGTTTCCGAATACGAGTCTTCTAATGAAGATAGTATTATGACTTTGGAGCCTACGAAGATAGAAGAGCCTATTGAACCGACTTCAGTCCAGACCATAATAGGTGATACCATAGTGGAGGAAATAGAAGACCACGACATAAAAACTGAAGATAGTGACAGTGGAAGTAACTATCTCCAAGCGGTGTCGCAACCAGAAGAATTAAGTGTCACTGATGATGTAACTGAAATACAAATGGATAAAGAGGATGAAGATACGTTAAAGAGTTTAGAAAATCAAGACTCTAGTGTAAGTCTCAATGAGCCTACGTCCACTTCGTCGGACACTGACACGGTGGTGTTTCAGGGGAAGATGACGATACACTTGAACTTGAATGAAATATGCAACAATTTAAACACTGGTGCTGGAAACAATTTAAACATTAACAATATTAGTACTAACGATACTGCTAACAACAAAAGCATGCCAATGGTAACTGTCTCTAATATTACAACTACTACTAACATTTCACCAAAAAATTCCATTAAAACGCTTAAAACATTTAGCGATAACCATAATTCATGTACTAATAACCTTGTTGATGTAGCATCACCTAAATGCTCGCCCGATAACCAGGTTATAGGTATCGATAAAACTCACGTCAACCATCCTACATGTCACAACGCTCACGAGTCTAATCCAAATGACGCAGCCGTCAATAATACAGGGAACAATGAAATAGCGGTAAGTAACAGTCAAGATTCTAACCCGTTTTGGCAAAAAAGGACTAAACGATGTTTAGAGCCCAATAGACGAAAGACTATTTTATTTATAAACAACAAAGTTACAGTTAAATCTTCTATGAGTTCTAGTAAT
>DWTO01000398.1:0-21836 GCA_018244755.1 Jemadia pseudognetus | reverse complement strand
GAAGCCACAAAGAGCTAGCGGTAATAGAATACGCTCGTAATAACAATATCCACATGCTCAGCACTCCACCACATACGACACACAAGCTACAGCCCCTCGACAGGGTATTTTTCAAGCCGTTCAAAGCGGCATTTGCTGCGGAAAGTGCTCTGTGGATGAGACGAAATCCAGGAGCTAGAATCAGTGACTATGACATCGCTGCTATAGTTAACGTGGCCTTTGCTAAAGCAGCAAGATTAGACATAGCACAGAATGGGTTCCGATGCTCAGGAATTTATCCCTTTGATCGTAACATTTTTAATGAATTGGATTTCTTGCCATCTGCAATGGCCAATAATGAATTGGATTGTTTGCCATCTGCAATGACCAATATTGAACAGGAGCCAGCCTCGAGTGGAAATGTGACGTTCCAGCCAACAACAAGTCGCAACCGGCAGTCGTCGTCCAGCGTGGTATCTCCCCCAATAATCAGCGAAAGTACAACAGAACAATTGCTTAACCAATTGTCTCCTCTTCCTGACACATCCAAGAAACGATTCACGACGCCTTCACGAAGAACTCAAAAGAGCGAGATCCTCACATCTTCTCCATTTAAAAATGCTTTGGTGGAAAAAAGTACAATTCCAACTAACGTAGATAAAGCGTCAGAGACTAAAGAGAAGGATGCAACAGACACCAAAAAAAAAATGAAAACCAAACAGAAGATCCAAGAATTGTCAAGAGATCAGGAAACAGAGTGCATAATTTGCGGAGAAACATTCGAAGAAGACTGGATACAATGCCATAAATGTAAAGACTGGGCGCATGAAGCATGCGTACATATTGATCCTACAGAGATATACTATTTTTGCGACGTTTGTAAAACCAAAAAACGACTTGGTCATCGCTAACATGTATGTCCGGAGCTACCCGCCAAAAAAATAATTGTCGAAAATTGAAGACTGTTTGTAAGACCTGATTAGAGCTAAGATAAATAAATTATCTGATTGTTACTGGTACTAAAATACTTTATATATATTTTATTTTACGTTTTGATACAAAATAAATCTCTAAATATGTCCATTTAAAAAAAATATAGTTTTTTCTTTATGTGTCCGGGGCTATACGACTCTCCCCTATGTGTGCGTGTTCAAAGTAAATACACGAAATATGATATTTGGGTCACTAAGAGAATGTAAATCGTCGATTACATAGAATTCAATACACACAGAACGCGTGTGGTTAATCCGGGCACAATCAAATTAGGCCTTGGGGCTTCACGACTTCACCTCCGCTCGCGTCCATTTGTTGCTGTTCATGATTATTTGGGTCTGATTGCCTTACGGTCTTTAATGATAGGCGCGCGATGTAAAGCGTGGTGTACTCATTTGTACCAATAATTTTTTTCGAAGATTTTGATATTTGTGTGATAACGCCTGTAGGCTTGTAGTAGGTCGAGGAGTGCATATACTCCCACGTTTCACCCGTTACATTTATGTCCCACTATGGATTAGGTGGTGAGCCTAATACCACATCGGGCATGTATCCACATTCCGAGCCACTACTAGAAATTTTAAATTAGAAAATCTAATAGTGCTTGACCCTGGATTTGAACCCGGGACCTCTTGATCGGCAAGCGCGATTGCAATCAACACTACCTACGAAGCAGTCTAATGTGTTTATAAAGAAGCGTCATAAAAAGTCTTATGAAAAATTGTAAATTTAGTCTTTTTAAACGTACAGAGTTTTGTAACAGTGGTACCTACCAGGATAGGTAAAGACCCCGGACCGGGGGTTGAAATCCAAGCCACAAGGTTATAATTTACGATTAAGAGTTTCATACATATAAGCCGTATATTTCACATTTCAAGCGAATCCTATTCATCAACGAAAAAGCATTCACGATGAAAACTGACATAACCGCATAACTACGATTAATTTAAAAAAAGACATAGTAATCAATTAAATGGCGCTATAATATCTCGAAGTTTTAAAACAGCGAACGAAACGTGCTTTTAAAATAGCACAAATGGGTACATTTTATTCAATAGCTTCAATATACGTAGTAAATAAATTGATATGCTTCGTTTCATGCAATAATATGCAAGATAGGTACTAAAGTAAAGTATGTATATGAATGTACTACTGGTTATATTGATGAATGTACTACTAGTTATACTAATGAATGTACTACTAGTTATACTAGTTATACTATTCGTTAATCTTTATATTTTCCCATGTACCTACTTAAAATATTTAATTTTATTTGATTTTACAAATTGAAAGCAATCCTTCGTTTCGGTTCCCTATTAATGCCAATATGTAGTTTTGTGTAAGGGAGCTGTGGTTTCTGCTGCTACATAACAGATGGCGTTACTTGTTGTACATGTCACCGCTGTGGTTTGTACTTACGATATGGCGGGCTATAAGAAATTAACCTATTTGTCTGATATATGTAATACGATTTGTGCTTCATATTAATCATATGGTTTAACGCAGGTCTATGTGTTCCGACCTGGTGTACGTGATTTTATTCCCGCAACTGTTGATGGTGGTCCACTTTAAGAAGTACTGCAATACATACGGATCCCTGGCGGCGTACATTGTCGCTTTGCTGGTGCGGCTCTCGGGGGGAGAGAAGTTACTGGGGCTCCCTGCCCTGATTCACTATCCAGGCTGGGACGAAAAGCAGGAGCTGCAAATGTTCCCGTTCAGAACTATGGCCATGGTGATGTCGTTGTTCACCCTCGCCTTCATATCCTGGCTGTCTGTGTAAGTATTTTTTCCATAATTTTTAAACCAATGTAATAGGTAATAGGTACAGTTTTGGCAGGGACAGATTTCTAATAAAAAGGGATGTTTGAAATGTCCCCTTTGATCTTATTTGATGAGTTCAATATTTAAAAAGTTTAGGGAGCATTATATTAGAAAACATTATGATATATAAGGAGCGTTTAATAAATTTGAAGATAGGTAAGCTTTTTATTTTAATTTATTTATGCCTATTAAGTAAGTAGTTACCGTCGAACGCTAGGGGCATAATATGTATAGACAACAGGGACCAGACAATACCCGGTGAGTGCCTATTTACAACGAGCAATTCCTTGATTATGATTATGCGTATAAAAAACTTAAATGAAATTGAAATTTTTAATGAAAGTTTATTCGCAAAACGTTCATCCTCTCAAAAGAATCTTTTGATTTTAAGCAATCGTTTGTTTGAAGAATGCCCCAATCTAATCCAATTGATTTAATTTGAATCAGTAACAAGAAACATCGTTCGGTCCTGTCAAGTACAGTTCCTTTGACATTTGTCTGCATCTCTTTTCTCCATCCTGTTGGTTCTCATTCCTTTGAATAATTTCATCTAAATGGAGAGTTTTGAATTGAAAACATGTTTAAGTTAATTGGATTCTCAAAGGTGTATCGAAATTTTTTTTGTGATCGAAAAGTAGCTGTTTACTTTTGTGAAAAGAACAATTTGGATTGACGAACAGTGTATCAAGTTGAATAGAGATTTTTTGTACGTTAGGTGCTCACGGTAATTGTTTATAGAGCATGGTAACGAAAATATAGTCGTCTTTGTAATGCGGGCGGGCGGAGCTCATGTTTATTTACGAGTATTATCTCGCCTTACACGGTGTCAATGTGTTCGTTTCAGTAATTTTTAAATACGGATGAAAATAAGTAGTTATATGTGCTTACAAAGAACGGTGTATCATATTTTAATAACGTTGTGAGAGGCAATATCAAGTCGAACATTATATAAGATCATGAAAAGGTCTTGAAGGGTAGAAAATAAATTAACTTTGCGATGGTTTCATTTCAATTAGGCCTTTGTACGAAGTATAATACGTAAGCGTAGTGATATTAAACAACATAAGGAGTAATCTGATTAATCTCTGGTTCCGTTCTCATGTAAGCTATAATAGTATTAGCATTTGGTCTTGTTGTCCCCTAGCCAGCGATTAACTATTCTTCCTATTCAAATGTGTGGATGTAAGAGGAAATAATATAGTATCAATGGAAAAGAGAATTCATATTTTCGTAAAAGCTATTTTTAACTGTTTTTTAAGAAACTAACGGGTTTGTGATTTTCTACCGATTTACGGGTACATAGTGGACCATATCCTAGACCACGTAGTTTTGTAAAGAAACCGAATGAAATTTGTTCACAATTAGTGACTGAAATTGTAACATGGGAGAGTATTTATGAAAATGATTTTAAAATTATATTTTTCTATAATGATCTGTTACGTTGCTATCGCTAATTTGTGTCTCGGTGGTGGTAAGACACGGGCATGTCGTACAGATTGCTTTTGCACATCCATATAACGCTTTGACAACGACAACTTTGAAGTATTACTTTGGCACATTATATAATAACTCGCAGCTCGTCGCACCGAGGGGTGGCGCTATAATATTGAAATTGCTTTTGAACAAATGAAAGACTAATGACATTAGATAAGTAAATAATGTAAAGAAATACCCGTGTCGTAGAAGTCTTTATTCAAATAAAATCATGTTATTTGAAAACTAATGTTCTAATTTAAAATCTTTCATCCCCATATTAATAATTGTAGTACCTAACCAAACGTACGGGTACAATATTAGGTAAATGTAAACAGCTCGGTTAACTAGAGGTAGAGTCGAAAATCGATGGACAGCGATTGTTCTCGTAAGAGTCGGACACGACTACAGTATTAGGCGATAGTTGCGATCTGTTGAGCCGGTGAAGGGTACAGATGCATCAGCGGACGCGCGCGTCACTAACAAGCACTACGGCCCGCACGCCGTGCAGCACGACTGCTCTGGTTTTGAATGGACTATAATAGCAACGTTATGAAATATACACTATTTATATTACAAATTTTTTCAAACTTTTGTCGGTCTCCCGTTGGACACAGGTCGCCTATAAGAATGGGAGGGTTGTCTATAGTCTTCCGTGCAGCCAAGTGCGAGTTGGCACGTTTTACACATTTTAAACTATTTTTTTACACGAAGTATTTATAGCGTTATTTTTTATTAAATAACATCATGCCTGCATTGTGCAGTGTTATATGATATAGTGCAGTGCTCCCGCGGTTGTTATCCGATGTGCAATAGTCCGACAGAACAGTCCGACCTACAAAAGAAGTTATTTACAATTTTTTCGGGATAGCGAAAGCTTTTTAGGCTAGATCAAGAAAAACCGAAAAATCTTGAAAGTACCTTACGTAAATTATACAATTTACGAAGATAGAAACAGAACTTTACTCAGAAAATTTTAATGTAAATTATAAAATATTTGTAAGGTGATTGTGCAAGGCCTGCGATAGAGAGGTTCGTGACGAGGGATTGACGAGTAATATAGAGCGGAGTAATTTGTGAACCACGATTGTTTCAAACATTTATTCATATGAGAATGATTGATATGTGCTATTAGACACCACTCGTGTCTCGTGTCTGTTACGCAAACACGATATTTTAAGCGCTCTATGTAGAGTTCAATTATCAACTCGTCATAATTTATTCATATACGAATCATTGATTTGTTTGCCGCCACATATGAATGAATTTACGTTCCACTATGGTAAAGGTGGTGGGCATATTCATTTGTTTCAATTCTATAGGGTAAGCACTAGTATATCTTAATTCTTAACGTGGTTACTTTGCATTTACTGAAAAGGTGTCGTTTGGGACAGGTCTATTTTATAACATTGTATTTTTAACTGTAACTAGCAATAAATACACATGCGGCGATGCTACAAACATATTAATAATATCTTTAATATTAATGTGCCTTGTTCACAGGTTTCTATTTAATTCTGGTTACTTGAGTCCCGAGTCGGATTACTTCAACTGCGTCGTCAACATTCCTGAGGACATAAGGCGTGTAGATGAGCCTTCTGAGGCGGGCGAGCAGATGTCTGTGCTCGGCGGCGTGCCTGGTCGACTGTATGGCGCCGCACAGACCCTGGTCGGGCCAGATGAGAAGTCGGGTCGTATCAACCCGGCCCTGGAGCCCGACGACGACGACTTGGACGACCCCAACGACGGACCCACCCCCCTGTTCGGCAACAGCAGCGCCCCCCCGCCGCTGCAGCCGTTCGGGAAACAGACAGCTTTCTGAGACGAGTACGAAATGTACCTGTATTAGATCCCATAGACTCAGTTCCACTCGGCCAATGTGACTGTCATTTTTAGATGTGTTTCGCGTAGAACTGCACCCAATGTAGACGGCAGTTCGAAGATTTGCAAGTATGTATTTTATCGCACGTCAGTGCTCGAGAGCTGCGACAGCGTGATCAGGTATTTCGTCATATAATGCTCAATATATATACGAAGAGATGATACTCCATTTTCCTGAAACACAATTTTACATAATTGTGACATTTATATTGCACGATAATACGTAAAGCTTTAGTTTATGATATATCGAAGCTATCACCGTTCTACCTGTATATAGCAAAGATCATTCACGTTACCAAACAATTGTTAATGACATTTGTAAAGGCATAGAATTCCGTGTGCTAAGAGGGATTTTAATAAAATACGACCGGAATTTATTTTGTTTATGTTTGAAGTGCACTTAAAACGATAGGCCGGTGAAGAAGCTTCGAGAATTGCACAAGGGGGCCGAGTACTTCGTTTACGTAGCGACCTTAGGAAAACGTAAGCAATAGAGTTTAGTGGGTGTACTAATTAATGAACTTAAGAGAATTTATTTTGTAGGCAATTATAATGTACGTGACTTATCGACTAAGCAACTCATACATATCCATATGTGAAATTAATATTTGTTGTTAGAGTGAATATTCTATTATGAAATATTATTTATTGTATACTGAAGAGGATTCCTTATTTAAGTCAATTAATGTATAGACGTAGCACACATACGAGTATGTTTCGTGCTTATTGTAAAAGCGTGATGTGTGCGTTGTAGCCGCGTGTGACTAAAGCTGTACCGCAACTGGCGTGAATGTTTGTGTCCGGACGAGGCGGTTCTATCGCTTTGGAAGCGTACTTATGCCTGTTTGTGTAAAATTAATTTGAACACGTAATGCGTTCAACTTTTAGCACGCCACAAAGTGTCTCCGTGTCAAATAACCCGCCACGAAATGCTGCAACAGTTCAATACTTACACGTGTAGAATGGATTATATTCGAAATTTTATGAAGAGAAGTTCAATTATTTTTATCAATTATTATATATTGCGAATTATTTTGATTATATAAATTATAAATATATTGTAAATATAATAATTTAAAGAAAGTATTTACATTATTTTACTATCCATATTTTGTATTCTACATATTATATTTATCATGTTTCCTTTTTCGATACAAGTTTGTTCCACAGAACAGAGTGCTATTGATTTGATTTATACAAAAGTATTTATATGTATATAATAGACAAAGAAGATATATTATTAATTACTATTATAACTATTACGATGTATTATTACAATATAATTATATTTTAGCTGATGTAACAAGCAGCGTGGCAGTATTCTTCACAAATAAGATCCAGTTTGGTACTAGTTCCGGTTACTAAGGTACTAGGTCCAGTTACTGTTACTTCGGTACTAGGTTCAGTTACTTTGGTACTAGGTCCAGTTATTATGGAACTAGCTCCAGTTACTATGGTACTAGGTCCAGTTACATCGGTACTAGGTCCAGTTACTATGGTACTAGGTCCAGTCACTATGGTACTAGGTCCAGTTACTGTTACTTCGGTACTAGGTTCAGTTACTTTAATACTAGGTCCAGTTACATCGGTACTAGGTCCAGTTACTTCGGTACTAGGTCTAGGTATTTACAAATAGTTACTTTATAATTTTTGTGCGTTCAAATTGCACATTGAGTTTGCAGCGATTTTGCAGCGATATTAGTTTTGCATTGACGCTATTACTGACAAAGAAACAACAATTTAAACTGTAAGCACTGTTATTTATTTATTGAGTGGCTGTGGTAGCTAGATGCCGAGATTCGGTGGCAAACTATTACGCTTGGCATATACCTAGTGTTAGTTTGAGATGTCTATTTAAAGAGACGTCCCGGACGTCGCTACACAACACTGGTGGGTTATCACATATTGGAGTCTGATGAATCTTAATTCAGTGAAATGATGAATTGATGATGGAAACGATCATCATAATTTTAAAAATATGATAATATTTTCATTACACTTGTATTATGTTTCTTAAACAGATTTATTGGAATTAAGTAACTTCACGCCTTATTGGAATTAAATCTAATTAAATTAAGCTTCGATGTAAATTTTGAAATCGGTACGTTTCATAATAATAAACGTAATCAAAGGAGCTTACAGACAAAAATGACGCGTTAATTAAATAAAAAGAAAATATATAATCTGTTAAGAACGTTCTGCTGTTAACTGTAATATATATTGAATTTTTCTATTTATAAAACTGTAGAAACGTCAGTGGGGCGGGCACGCATGATTGCCATATAAGACATTCCAAATCGGTCTTTATAAAAATGTGTAAACAATTATTGATAAAATTCACGTTTACTGATCATCAGGCTTCACTGATTTGCTACACACAACCACAAGGGATAAACCAAATTACCAGTTTGCCACTTTATTAAATGTAGTAGGTTAACGTATTTTGGTGTTCAGTGAACATTTGGTCTGTGTGTCCCCGACTCCCCGAGTGTTCTCACTGTCTTCATGTAATTCTGTGTTTTTCAATACTTAACGCTTTTAACGTATTAACATATTTATGACGTGTTTTGAATCTCTTTGTAAAATCAGTATTGACTTATTGATATTGGGAGGCGTTAGCTTTTGCGAATTTGTATGTCGTTATACGTGGAGTGGCGTAGTTACGTTGTAGATGTTTACATTGGACGTTTTTAGGTGCGTATATTGCAAATGTTTTACGATTAATGTGATACTCAGTCACCTGCCTACTTACTCGTATGTACTCCGCTAAGACTTTGAACCGATACATATCATGTCTTTGGGACAATTGTAACTGTAAACATATCACTTTATATAGTGTTAGTGTATTGGATACATATCAGATATTTTTAAATGTAGTTCTAGACGTCGTTGTTCTTCGGGGTCGCTTGTTGAAACGAATCGCGTGCAGAGACCACTTATCCTTGTTCTTTGTTTCCATAAATTAATTAAATTGCTTTCATTTATTACGTCTGTAAATTTTGTTTAACGAGTGTGTTTTTGAATACTTAAAAATATACCTAAAAAATTTGGTTGGTTCACCGCATTAAAGAGAAAATTATAAAATGTTGTCGTTAAAGTTATTTTATTATTACTTACATTACAATCATTTTTTAATAGTCAACGAAAAGCAATATTCAAGTCTTTACGCTTGAAGAATAATAAGAAATATTTATAAATGGTTATTTAAATGAAAGTAAATGAAAAATGCTCTGTTTTGCATAGATATTATAGAGGCGGGTATTGTCTCTGCCCGCAATGGTTTTTGTGAGCGGCCGGTCCACTGTTAGCCAGTAGTTATATGTACTTGTATTGACTTATTCCTAGTTCTTGTTGAATATTTGAAATGTGTAAAAATGTGTAATGTTGTGAACTCTACAGTGTCTTCTGCGACGTAAATAAACTTATAGTATGTTGGCTTGGTTTTTTTTTCTTACAATCCTTCTTGATTGCCAGTATTTATTTCAAATATTTTTTTATAAATAACAGTGTACTTGATTTACACATTTAAATAAAAAAGAGGAGTAAAACTGTATAAAAAAGTAAATTTTGTTAGCATAATGACTTATAAGATGTTATTTGGAATTTTTTTATTGATTTCTACCGGGCTCTACATTTAAATTTTTTCTTTACATGATCACTATAAGGAACGGCGGTCAATAGTAGATAGCGGTTTGTATAAATCATAAACATAAATTTCGACCAGAGAAAACGTATTGTTAGTCAAATCTTTGTTTCCAGAGCTGTTGCCAACGGGCTTACAAAGGTAATAACTATACCTAAAGAAAACATTGTAAATGTTAAAAATCATATAGAAAAAAACAATAATATGAAAACATCCTTCTTTAAAATTAACATCCCTTCATTAAAATATTCCATGGAAGAGGGTAAAATGCTATATGAGCCTTCTCATTATGTAAGATTTGTGTTAAGGAAAATATACTTTTGTTTCGAGACAGTTAAAAGAAAAAACAAAAATATTATATACAAAATTTTAATTTATACAAAATTGCTTAGTACTTACACTAATTTTTGTACATTTTTCATTATAATTTAATAATATAACTAGTCGTTCAGCACTGAACGTACAGACGCCGGCGAGCTTGGGAACAAGTGACTAAATAAATAGAGAGACTTCTTCAAGTTTCCGCCACGCGCCGGCCGCGCTGAGGGTACGGTGACGTCGCTCTACACACTCATTATTACTTCTTAATTTTCATATTTTCGTCGGTAACTAGTTGAGAGAACATAAGTATTTCTTGCTCCTACTTTACATTACATGAAAACACCGGTAATGGTAACATGGTATTAAATAACGAAGTTTAATACACGTAACCACCGTTGGAGTCGTAGCTCTGACTGATCGTGGCCGGCACGCTCCCGGAGTAACCGCCCGAGCCGCCTCCGGACGAGAATCCTCCTGAGCTGTGGCCGCCGGAGGAGTGTCCACCAGAGCCGCCAGAGGAGTACCCGTTGGAGCCGCCCGAGGAGTATCCACCAGAGCCGCCCGAGGAGTATCCACCAGAACTACCCGAAGAATATCCACCTGAGCCTCTAGAGGAGTACCCGCCGGAGCCATGCCCTCCTGAAGAGTATCCGCCTGACCCGCCTGATGAGAAACCGCCAGAATGTCCACCAGATGAGAAACCGCCAGATCCGTGGCCGGAAGAGAAGCTGCTGGAGCTATGACCTCCGGAACTTGGTGCGCCATAGCTGCTGGAAGGCGCTGGAGCTCCGTATGAGCTGGAAGGAGCGCCATAGCTGCTGGAAGGAGCTGAGATCGATGGTGTGCCATAGCTGGCAGAAGGACCGCTGCTTCCGAATCCACTGCTTCCAAAGCCACTGCTGCCGTGGCCCGAGCTACCGAAACTGCTACTGCCCGAGCTAAAACTGGATCCGAAACCACTGCTGCCGTGTCCAGAAGATGGGGCTCCGTAGGACGATGAAGGAGTACCATAGGAAGTGGATGGGGCCGGTGCTCCGTATGAGCTAGAAATAGCTCCACCACTAAAGGAACCTCCAGAAGAGGGAGCTCCATATGAGCTTGAGGGTGCCGGGGCGCCGTAGGAGCTCGAAGGAGCTGGAGCACCATATGAACTTGAGGGAGCACCGCCACCAAAAGATCCAGAAGAGGGGGCGCCATATGAACTAGAAGGTTTAGGAGCACCGTAGGAGCTTGATGGCTTGGGAGCGTTGTATGAGGTGGAGGGTCCGGTGGGGACACCGTAACTGGTCGCGGGTGGTCGTGCTGGGGCGCCATAGGAGCTGGAAGGCTTGCTAGAAGGTGCTCCGTAACTAGAAGACGGGCGAGGAGCCGGGGCACCGTAACTTGAAGAAGGTGGAGCGCCATAGCTAGATGATGGAGCGGGTGCTCCGTATGAACTTGAAGGAGCGGGGGCGCCGTAGCTTGAAGACGGTCTAGGAGCGCCGTAGCTGGATGATGGCCTGGGAGCGCCGTAGCTGGAGGAAGGTCTCGGGGCGCCGTAGCTGCTAGATGGTCTGGATGGAGCGCCGTAGGAGGAGGACAGGCGGCCGCCACTGGAGGGTGGCAGGTACGACGAGCTCAGCGGTGCTGCGAACAAAGGTATCGGAGCTACAATTATGATAATACAGACTGTTCATTCACCTTCGCCGTATTAATATTTTGCAATATTTCTAATTCCCACAACGCGAGAGGCTGGGAGAGAATTGTTTGTGGATCTTTAACCATGCCAGTTGTCAGCTAACATAATGCAATCTTGCATGACAAATAATTTACGAAAACACTTTGCAAACATGAAGCAATGATACAGAATATGTATACTTGTATAATGAGTGTATGTAGGCAGTAATGCATGCATACGAATGTGGACAAACATACGCGAGGCTTGCGTACGGTAGCACTAATGGCCCCGGGCCCTGACAAGCAGAATCATAAAACACATAATCATATCCAAATACTCAGTTTTACGAATATTTCCCTTCTATTACCTTGCAACTGTTATGCCTGGAAACGTAGATGTTATCGACATTTAGTAAATAATAAAATCTTTAAGAAATATATTGAACTCATTTACAGACCTTACTTATCTAATATATCTGCTGTTTTGGCTATATGAATATAAACTTAAGTTATGTTAATTTTACATTTACCGTTACCGTTAATGTTAATTTTACATTTGATGGTTATTTAATGTCGGCGGACAGTAGGGATACTCCATCATCTATTTTAGATAACTCAGGTTATTGTTTACTTATCATTTCTGTTTATTTATAGTTTTTACGGTGCATTTATTTTATATACGGTACATTTATTTTATTATAAACCGGAGAAAAAAGAGAAAAGACCAAACGTACTGCTGATTTCTCAGTTTCTTTTACTTTATTGTTTTACAACTGGCGAACTTGTACCTACGTATAGGCGTTTTCGAACAGTTAATTATTAGGAGTATACGATAGGGCCGGGGATGGTTTCATAGAAGCTGGCTGCGATTTACTTATTATGTTTTTTTACAGAGGCTAGTAGTGGAAGTTGAGCCTTAAAAAAATAATAATGGAATAGGTCAAAGATGAAATAGTTTATTGCAGAGGATCATTGTACCAAAATTAGTCAACGATCGAAATTAAAATTGCATTAACTATCGATCGAATCTATGTTCAAATTCACAGAAACATATACCCGTAACGTTTGTATATGTCCCATAAAATTAGTAATTTAAAACATTTCCTACATGTGTAATACATTTTAATCTTGGTTTTTAAGAGCAGAGTTTTAAAAACGGGGTTAGAACTATTACAACAGTAACTTGCCTTTAGGAGCTGTCTTGTTATTTCATTTGCAATTAGTTTAGCTAATTACTGAGTATAATATACGATAAGTATCGTATTGAATAGTTACCATCTCGTTTGAAGTGCTTCTTCGGGGTAGCAGTGGCCAGCGCGCTCGCCATCAGGATCACTACCAACTGGAAGTTAAAAGAGAAAAAAGTTACTTATGTACTTGTTACATACCTTTTTTCTTTATATCTATTTATGATAAATGTAACGTCACGCCTGTAATCCTCGAAGACGTACATACAGGCGTGTGGTACACTCCCACCAGTTACATGACACGTACATACGTTCTACTACGGAATAGAGGATGAACCTATTGCCATACACCGACCACAAAAAGCAGACTTCGAGATACTATGTATTAGGAATTTCAAGCTAGAAAAACCCAATAATACCTGACCCAGGCACCGAACCCAGGACGTCTCGCACGTTGCAACCATCTGATCAATGAGGCAGACTAGTTTTTTGTTGATTTAATTTGAAAATATTCTTACCTCAGTATCTATTCGTTACTTGCTCGAAAGTATTTCAGGGAGTAAGGTTAAGATAAGATTTTAAAAATAGCAGTTGTATTTCCGAATTGCTTGTATTTTAAAGTTACGATTACAGCCACATCGCCCAGTTCTCAGGGCGGTACCAACTTGGTCACGAGACCCGAGTGTGCGTGCTCCGCGCGACAATTATACTCTTCTAATGACTTTACGCAAGCATTTGCAACACAAGACACTCAAGGTGAATCTGCGGCGGCTGCCATCTGCTTTTAAATCGTTCACTTAAGAAGTATTTACTAGCGATTGGAGTTGCTAAGTGAAAATGGACGTGATCGCCTTAAACAATTCATGCATTAATTTGAAGGTAAGCATTTACAATAACAATTGACGAACGACGGAAACAAACTATATGTAGACCTAGAGTTCATGTGGGAATGTGAACTAGTATTTTTACGAAGCGACAAATATCAGCACCTCTGGATCGGCACTCCCGCTTGCTACTACTGGACACTATTTGTCTTTACGTCTGTTCGTATGTCCGACCGCATATTTGATAACAGCTGACCCGACTACCAAAAAATTTTAATGGAGAATAGAGGACTAGATACTATTAGGTAGGACGCAAAAGAAAGTTATGAGTTGTTATGTAAATGCATCAAATTATATATATTTATAAGTAGGTCACGCATGCGAAGCTGGAGTTAATACATAGATAGCAGACGGCATGAAGTGTTACTTTTCCTTACTGCGCCCTACATTTCCGTATCAATATTCCCGGTATCAACTCCGAGATTCGCGTTATCATGCGCACTTTCTAAAGACAGAACAATCTGCTCTTACTAACGTCGTCGTCAAACTAGTCACGTGCCGCCACAGCGGACGGACGGACGAGTGAAATTTTTTATGTTTACTCCAAAATCGAGAATTTTACATTAAGACGAACATTCGTAGGCCATGCGTGTCTTGTAATGTCTCGTGAATCTGCGTACTTTCAATGTTTACCATAGATTTTATCTTCTTGAATAAAAGCGGTAATAAAGAAGAAGTACCTACCTATCTTATATTCTCCGCAGAGCGCACAATGCCCATCCGGTACTGTTTATGAAATAATGCTTCAAAAGCTTTTATGTATATATGTAGTTTGTTTATGTATTACAATATCGCAAAGATAGGTGGAAAGTTCTCCCATAAGGATTTTATCTTCGTGTTTTAATACCTACAATAAGTTTAGAAGAACCGATGTTGGATATAAAAAATATGCATTAACCAATGTGTTATGAATAATATTTTGTACTGAACAGTCTGATCGGGGGTAAATAGTACTGTAATAACAAGCCTTAGCAACATATTTTTCTCATTTTGCTGTTGGATGGGCACCTTGCTTTCAGAATGAAAAGGGCAAGGCCTTCGTCGGCGACGGACAACGCGCGAAGTCGCAGATTTCACCCGCTTCCGGAGACATCGTTGGAATCTTTAAGACGAGCCTAAAGATGTTTTTTCTCCATCAGCGTGATCTATTTTAGAAAATAGGACGTAATACTACGAGTCAAAGTGGTTCAAATGATATTAATAGTTTTAATAGGATGGCCAAGAAAAGTTTTCTAAATCATTTTATTTTTGTTAACAAATGCGAACTAAGTCTTTTGATAATTCCACTAAATATTCAAAAAACATTGCTTTATGTAACTATATTATAACAATGTGTACATACATATGTATATATTTAAATACCGTTTAACTGGTCGCATTTAAGAAATTTCTTAATGAGAGTTTTTTAAAGATTGTAAATGGGAACATAGATGGAGGGTGAAGTCATCTTTATGGAGAGTACCCTGTAATACATGGTGTACCGCCCTTCTTTGTCTCGCGGAAAATCTTATAGTACTGAAACAGTGGGTACAATGACAATTTTGCGGTATATAAATTGGGTATTCGTTGGCTACAATCTTAAAAAACCATCCTACAAGAACAATGGAAGAACAAACAATAAAAAAGACTTCATTGAAACTGCAAATTAGTGTAAACAAAACGGTAGCGTTACGGCGCGGCTGTCTACAAGTGTGACATTAATAAAGCATGACTCTCAGATAAGAAGTACATTAGCGAAACATTAGGCGGGAAATAAAAAATAACACCGCGAACTATTACGGCTAATGACTGAGTACGAGCTGTGCGGACGGGCAGTCGCGCGACGTAGCTGCTGCGTTTGTACTGCTTGGATGAGCTATGTGATGTTTTTATTAAATTAATTATGATATGTATAGTCATGTCATGTCAAGTCTTTATAGGGTACACAAATAGCACTGAATATTAAATTTTTATATCCTCGAAGAAATTGCGAGCTTTACTTACCATTTTTTTTAAAATTCTATTTCTAGTTCTCTAGTAGTTCTATTATTTATCTAAATTGTGGCGCAAAATTACGTTCCTTTAAACTGATTTTGTACAGGAAAATGTATATGGTTGTTGAACGATAAATACTTAGTCACAATATGTAAATTATGTAAATGGAATGTACGCAAAGAACACAGGAAGTTGCCGAATATTATAATCTATTTACCGTTATTTCAATTATCGAGTAATTAACTCCTAGTACAAAATAAGCCTTAAACGCGAGGTGACCAAAAGCGGGGCAAAACCGCGAAACGATATTGCGCCATCGTGTGGCAACACTAAGAACAATGGCGGAGGCGTACGGCGATAGAACATGCAAATTTATTTAAATCTCGCGGACAACTAGCAACACTTCTTTTCCCCGCATTACTTGTAGACGCGATTGTTATTTGAACGAGCCGCTTTGCACTGGGAACCAGAATGTCCTTAATAGTTTTTTTTTAACAATGATTGTACACATCGCCGACGCAACTTTTTCACAGTTTTCTTATTTTCGATTCGAACATTCATTAGTAACTGCTGCGCTATTAAAAAAACAATGACACTTTTACATGTCTAAAATATTATCAGAGTGAGCACATCTGTTCCGTTCGTTACTATATTGATCAACTACACTTATGAACGATTCTAAGTATTTTTTAATAAGTCACACAGATCTATGAAAATCAGATTTTATATTTACGTTTGTACATTTGTGCCTTGCGACGTAATGGGATCTGTAATGTCATGTCACTCACGTGAGCGATAAAGTTGAAAGGTGTTTGAGCGTAAATCATTAGACGCTGTTCCTGGTGAAGAGGCGGAAGTGCACAGTAATGGGTACAGAGCAGGCGCGTCTGCGTTACGTCAGGTGCAGCAGCCAGCTGTCACGCTAGGGCAGCTCAGCTGGAAATATACGTTGCTGCATGCGATATTTAGTATTTGCGAACACGAATATATGAGAATATATACTTACGTATTATTATTGCCATACCTTCACGGTAGGACCTTTACGGGGTAGACAGAGATCACCGAGTGCCACATATTCCTATACTTTTCAGATCTGTCGTGATTCTTTTACATTCAGTGTTCATTTTTATATTATTATTAATGTTTATTGATATGGAAATTATCAATTATAGGCAGGTATTCATGTAACTTAATTTATAAATTTGTATGTAATAATATTATTGACTATGTCATGACTCTCGCAATTAGTTTTGAACTAGTTTTAAAAAGCCGATGTAGGTTGAAAATGAATCTAACAGTTTAGTAGCGGTTCAACTCTCCGAGTTCGGTTTGCCGCTTTTTCTAAACGGCAAAGTTGTTTAGTAAGAGCGCTGATCCCAGCCGGCCCATACATTACGCTGACAGTCGAATGCTGACGCGACGTCTCACGGGAACTCACACGGGAACTGAGACGGAGTGCGCAACTGAACTCCGCCGGAACGCTGTATTGTTGCGAATTGTGCAAATCCGATTTGCAACCGTGTTCTTCTCATTCTGATTGTTTTCATATTCCCCGAGGCGTATTACTAACATGCCAGAACTTACGTAGTACCTACCTGCTATATAATTATGTACATATGTAAATGATAAATGAATAATATGAATTATGTTGTTCACATTGTACATACATTACATGACCATTGCTAATAAATAATACAAAAGATTATCTCTATATACTGCGTATTAACAGAAGAAATTTTAATAGAATGAAGGGTTTTTATTTACATTTTATTGTGTAATCCGAATCTGGAGTAATTCGGATGTACTATTTACTTTTATGGGTTTAATTTAGGTAATTTCGCTTACTTTAAGTGATATCGATATGTGATTTGCAAAAGGGGTTTTTTGTTAATGCGTTCGCATAGATATAGGAACTATTTCATTAACATTAGATGACAGGTAGATGAGTGACATAGCATAACATCACACCAATATTTCCTCGAAGGGGTACGCACGTGTTACATATAGTACTAGGTTCTGTGTAATAGGGAGTAAGCTTATTTCTACACATCGGACACAAATCCTCCGAGCTCAAAGACACGAACATCGAGAGAGAACACAGACGCATCGAACACAAAGACTGCTCTCAATAATCTCAATAAATCTCAATAAATCTCAATAATACGCGACCAGGGATAGAATCTAGGACCTCTCGCGATCACGTATATAATATTCATATATACACACATGAAGAATAAAAATAATCGTTTAAGTGAATATAGGAAATAAGCATCTCAATTGGTGTGACAGTGCGCTTCGCACGCGGAATAGGCAAGCACAATCACACCGTCGCGCAGCTTTCCAATTGAATCGTGAAGGGTTTCCTGACAATTGTCGCTCAAAACATCATTTATGCAAAGTTAATTTCACAAAGGTCACACATTAAAAATATGTTATAATTATACTCTTGGTGGAAACAGTCCGGTGACAAATATAATTATTAGGTAATCCCTCCGTTCCGTGAGTTTACATTTGATGTGCGGGAAAATTATTGTTTAATAATATTGTAGCAAATTATTAGTATAATAATATGTAGCAAGCAACCATAACTTTTTAATTTTAGTATTTTTAAGTCTATGGTAAAAACATTACTTCCATGATAATTGTGAAGACATTACGTATTCTATTACTTTACCAAAAATTTGACTAAAAATGTTCTCTAACATTACCATAATGCGTTAGACAATCATGAGCGAAACGACACAATTTCAGAGAAAAGTAAGCCATATACTGACATTCTAAATTCAAGCGAAATATTTGAATAATGCAAATGACGTAACAGTCGTCACGTGCGTTCCACTGCACACAGCGAAAGTAAAAGTGACAGCACGCTCCGATAACGAGCTTCACCCGAGAGCGTCATCCATTGCCGGTCACTGCACACGCGGTTACGATTAACATCAATTAAAACCAGTAATGTGCAGCGCTATGTCAGATTGTAGAGCGCAGATAAACATTACATAAAGTTATGAAGCAGGGAGTAAATAGACTGTGTGAACTATGACCTAGGTTTTATGCAGCGGCCTGGTATTGTATGTATGTTTGCTCTTCTACGCATACAGAGTGGCGTATACTCTTCTGAGCACAATTATACGGCTGAACTACTTTCTTTTAATCAGCAAGCGTGAAGTTTCTCTCGGATTAAATCATAAACAAGGCTCTGGTTGCGCTCATTAATATGGATAACTTGTTTGGAGAAACATTTTCATTGGTAAAGTGCTTTGCTATTTAAACAAAAGTGATTTTGTAACTGACTCATTGAGGCTTTATTACTTTATTAACACGGGTGCGCCAAAAATTTTCTAGTTGTAAATATGGTCAACCACTGAGACATTATAACTATGTAGAACGAATGCTTAAATGAAAAATTGCATAACGTTATTGTTTAACATATTTTCTACTTGGCCCGTTGGTTAAGTGGTGAATGTTTCAGATCGCTGAGCCGGCGGTTATGGGTTCGATCCGTCCAGGAAAAATATTTGTATATTGAGCATGAGTGTCTGTTCTGTCTGAGTGATAAATGATCTACATATTTAACGTATTTCTCAGTCTAATTTGAAACAGACGGCTGTGTGCGAATATTCTAAAGGTATTAGTATTATTTCCAGAGGCAATAAAATATTATCTTTAGACTGTTAATACCTTATATTACTTACCGTTCAGTATGGTCTTTCAAATATTAAGACAATTTTACTTTATATTCTCTTATAGAAAGAACATCGCGAGCAGTGAGGAGAGATTCGATCAATAGAAATGAAAGCGCGGGCGAGACGAAGAAACGTAAGAACCCTATATAAATAGAACCTTTTTAGAAACGTAGCGGAAGGAACCGGTGACTTAGGCAATGTTTTACAGACGTTATCCGCTGTATTATACAGCAAATTATTGCTGTCGAAACCTTTGCATACTTTACATTTATTTCAATGTATGAAAATATAACAAAATGAAAACATATCCAAATAAAATGGAATGAATAAGGAACTATTAAAATATAAGCGTTATAGTAAAGGCTTAAGGGAGGGTTATGATGAGCATGAGGATACAAATGGCTCTAATGATGACGATAATGTAGATAGTGGTAAGAGTAATCAAAATCGAATAATCTTCAAAAAAGTTAAAATGCAACCTTTCGTCGAAAGTGACATCCTGTTGCGGGGAATGACGAAACAGCATCAAACCGCAAATGATCTAATCGCTGGTCGGACTCGTATGTATCGACGAGACTGCGCGGCGAGCGGTAATGATGATCACCAAAACATCGAGGCGACAATGGCGCATTAGAGAATTGTCGCGGCTACATTGTTTGCGCTTGTAAGAAAGCGGAGAAACTGCCTAAATGCGAATTGTTAACGTGAGCGACTGGGAACGTTCAGGTTTTGCGGACCACAATAGCTCTGGCTGAGATGATTCATGATAACACGCCGCAAGAACGGCTCATGGATTATTAATAACTTGTAGCACGTAAGAGCGGAGAATTGAAGAATATAATTCATGTGTGTCAAACTTATACGCATTAACAATGAACCATCCACATTTATTAGTGGAGTTTTTTATTTCAATTGATGTAATAGTTCAATTAGTTCTACAGGGAACTTGTAAAGTCAGAGTTTATTTATCAATATTGATTATTAATTAATGCATACGTCGAAATCAACACAAAAGTGTGAAAGAATAATAGTGCGAACGTACTGCTTATTACGGTGAAAAATTTCTTTCATCGACCCCGATATGGGAATTGTTCATCGAGTCGATATCGCTCGATATTGGAATTGAATGTATATGTAGTTACCGTTACCGTTGTAAGGTAGAGTTTTGTAAGGAGTAAGGAAATAAAACACACTAATGTGAGAGTAACGTAAGTAATCTAAATGAATGGTTCAGTATAAAATCGTGAAGCATCAGTTTAGTTTAATGAAGCGAGGAAGCGTGGGGGGTGAGAACGCGGTGAGCACAAATATTTTTTATGCATGGTGCGGATTAAGAATCGACATTTGTATAGAAGGAAGCGATACGTGAATATATCTGTTCATCTATAGTCTTTTCACATGGATTCTAATCGTGAGAAGAGATTTAATAGAATCGATTACTTTTTGAGCCGCTAACAACATGTCGTGTGGTATAATGAGCAATTTACGCCGTTACGAGTATCATATGATAATAATAATCGGAATTGATGAGATAGTTATAATTATTTCTGGTTTCGTAAATAATTGTACATAAAGGCGAGCCTCTTAATGAGTAGAGTTATAACGCAAAATTTATATCATAAGATTGTTTCTGAATCTTAAATTATTGAAGGTTTTTTGTAAATGCACGAAATCTCATAAATTTACAATATCAATTTGATTCATTTTGTCTCTTAAGGACTGTCTTCATGTAATATTTATTATAGGTACATGGCACAGTTTTCTTACAATAGAAATGACATCGATGCTTGTCATAATTTTTCACATAATATTAGTCTTGTGTGTCCAGTTTTGTCAATATATCTTAGTTTAGAGCATACTTACTTTTTGTTCAGCTGCCTACAATAAATCAAGAAGAAATACGGCATAGGATATCGTACCTAACTACAGTAGTTAGAGATTCACAAAAGCGGAGATTTGAATAACTGGGACTTATGTGGTACCTATGTAGTAAATACCTATTCTTTAATTGTTACGATAATGGTAGAAGTGAAAACGTAAATAACGGTAGAATATTACCACGTGAAGCAACGTCCACAAACAGAACAGTACGGCAAGGGGCCTGAGGGTTTTACACAGCTTTGCTATTTCATTTGCCTTTACCGCGCCGTGCCGTAATGGGCAAACAGCGGAGTGCGTCCGCGCAATTTCTAAACGTTACCTCACAGCGGAAATATTACATGACCTTGACCGTCTTACTTTCTATTGATTCTCTTTTTCTCGTGTGACATGTTGCTTGCGTAGAACTGGCATCATGCATATATATATAAAAAATGAAATATATAAAATTATATAT
>DWTO01000397.1:0-21887 GCA_018244755.1 Jemadia pseudognetus | reverse complement strand
CTCAGCCTAGTCTAAATATTGTTATTATGCACTGTAGGGCAGGGTGTTGAAATAATGGCATACATGTTTCATTTGTCTTAAAGTATTAAAAATATTTAACAGCGACATGTCGCACGGCGGACCGGTTCTCGGTAGCCGGGTCAATAAACGTAACCGAATATCGTTGGGTAATAAAATCGGTTGGTGCGTTTCGGAATTCGAACGTGAGCTTCTGCTTTTTTTGGTTCTCTTTTTAAAATACTTCATCCTGTTCTTTTTTAATTTATCACGGCGAGGTGCGAGTGGAAATAATTATGCGTATGAATTCGTTTTATATTTTTTTTAATGTTGTACTGCCAGTGTTAATAAAATGTGTCATAAATGGACAAGTTAAATATTAAATTCTTATGTACCAATAGAAGAAATTGTATGTTTTCAGTTTTAATACGGAGCCACGTACCTATTTCATAACTTAAGTCAAAAAGTCCCTATTGAGGCTTTTTTGTTATTAAAGCGCGCGAAGCCAAACACGCGTTTCGTAACGCTATGTCACAAAGAGCTAATAATATTTGGATGATGAGAAGTAGTTACATAACTTTTGATAATAAGTATACGAAATGAATCATTTGCTTTGTTTTTCTACATTTCTACATTTTTTTCTACATTTGTAACATTTCTATAAAGTTCTAAATTCATTCACATATGTTTTTATCGTACAGATATAAGTAGGTATACATTAACGCGTACTATTATAATAACATCACGCCTGTATTTGCTCGAAGGGGTAGGTGGAGGAGTGTAGTATATTCCAACCATTTACCAATTATGTTATATGACCCATTATGGAATAGAAGGTGAGGGAGGCTATTTATGAACATTGTGTAAAATAGGTAGTAAATGTTTCTTTCATTAAGGCCCCTTCACACGGGCGTCTGCGGGAAGTTCAATTAAAAACGCTCTAGATAGACGCATTAGCCGTCGGGCGGATGTTGTAACTCGCTTAGCGCGGGGGCCGCGTCGCTGCAGGCACCATAATTCACATTACACCCCTACTGGCAACATCGAGATACCTGCCCGCCATATTCCGAGCTATAAGAACTAGGTAACGAAATTTCTACTGTAATATAAATAAATTATACTTTCATGTGCCCAGTTTGTATATTATAACTTTTGTACGTCTTGTTTTATGATGAAAATCGTGTTTAACTGTAGAATGATAACAAGAACATGACATTTAAAGGAAGCAGAAGTCTCCGCGACCGGCGGCGTGAAGACGGTGGGGCATGTGGGAGCAGGTCAGGTCTGGGAGGACAGAGATATTTGACACTTCCTGCTCTCTGCCTACCCACAGAACCTGGCGTGACGATAACGATAAGACAAAAAAATGTTTGTCCCGGCTTGGAATCCCATATCCACGGTCTTAGACCCCTACTCATGAACACAATGAATCAGGCCAACAGAACAGTTTTTTATTCTATCAGATTAGTTTTTGGTATTATGTAGAGGGTCAAACATTAAATTAAACATATTCCGTAAAGGACATTTAATGACATATGTTTTGTATGTCAAGAACGTTGAAATAAATGTCAATGTCAAATGTCTAAACAGACGTCATAGACAAGTACCTGGAACTTTCATCATAATCAGCCTAAGTTCACAGTAGGCCGTATTACTCCCCAGACGGATTTTTGCCCACCATCCCCACGCTGGGCATACACATTGAGGAAAAACCTGTGTCAAGAGGTCTCCGCCATTTTTAAACGTGTAGGTACCAAAGAATTTGCTATTTCCGTAATATCAAATAAAACCTTTTAAAAAGCTTTTAGCTGCATCAGTGTCTACATTGGCTCCATAAATTCAGTTCGAAATTGCGCGCCTCGGAGCTTGCATAACTTAATTATCTGTGGTGCATTAAAGTTATTCCGCTGTGTGCTGGTCTCCCGCACACTTGTTAAAAGCGTACTGCTCCACGTTGCTCCAGTGAAGATTATTAGATACATAAGTATAAGGCCAAGTGGATTATAGAACATGTTTCAGTACTGTTTCGCTTTTCAACAGAAGTTTGATAGAAATTTCTTTAGAACAGAAACGTATTCTTCAAACTTCTTCATAAGAATTTTTACTTCCTTTATGTTGGTTAACACACTGAATCACAAATTCAAATGTCCTATATTCTAAACTGATTCCTTAGAACACTTTTCGTACAACGAAATGAAATTACGAAAAGTTTGCAAAATTAAGTACCAGCATTTACTTAACACAGACAGTCGTCATTACAACTGTATGTTGTTGCAAAATTCAGTTTAGGTGCAGTTTAGCGGTTGACATAATTGCATCAAAATTTCAAACCCATACACGGTTTAATTAATGATTAAAGGTTTGAATGAATCACCAGATATGCGCATGGCTGTACACACAAGCTGAATCCGGCAATGCGAGGACAGGGCGCGATGGTGATCTTTGGTGATGGCTGATGCTGATGAAAACAGATGTAGACTAGCAACTTCATAACTATATCTCGGTGGATGTACTGCTTTACTGTCGTCTGATTCTGCCCGTCTCATTAGGCACCTGACGTTAGCTGCACAGTGTCACAGACAGCTGTCAAATTCACAACCTCTCTATTTATTTCGCGTTTTCTTATTTTGCTAATGGAATCTTAGAATAGTGGTCGCTTTCACTTAGTTCGCGTTAGAAAGAAAACTGTTGATGACATCCATGGTGGCCATGAGTGGTATGGGGATCGGGACCCCGTCCAATGACCTGTCATTTTTGACAGATGACACATGGATTTGGTTTTGACATAATAATTATGGAGCGAAGTAATTTTGGTTTGTAATTTGTTTATACGCGGTTTTGAAGATTACCAGTATTAAGAAATATGACGATAAGGCTCGTAATGTAATTTTGTGTTAAATCTTTAAATCTGTAAACGTAACATCACATTTGTAGCCGTCGAAGAGGTAGGCAGAGAAGTGCAATACACTCCCACTTTTCGCCAGAGTCAGTTATTAAACATAATATGTTTTTGTTCCCGTTTTTATTTAACGATGTCCTAGATGTACTTGGAAATAAAAGGTAAAAATAGCATAATATAAAAAAAACATATATTTTAAGCTTATAAAGAACTGTAGCAGATCCGAAATCAAATGGATCATTTCCAAAAAATATATGCGAGTTAAATCGGTACATAACTTAATACATCATTATGAGTTAAAATAATTTATGAATATGAGGCATTCGTACAGCAATTATATCATGACAGAGTAATGTAGGACTAGTGTAGGATGTTACGGAGGGAAATCAGTACATACAGCAGCAAAAGACTGGCAGACTGGCAGGCAGACTGAGACTAAGAGTTTCTACCGACTGTTTCTTACAAACTTTCTTTGCCACTACTACGCGTGTCAATTTCATTATATGCGCTCATCTCAGATGCGACAGATGAGTCATCTGTTATACGTATTTTTGACCAGGATCTTTTAGGACATCTTTGGTTTATTCCGGACTGTCCTACGCTCTATTAAAATGACGGAGAGCGGACTCAAAGGTGAATCGCCGTGCGTGAGAACAAGATATTATAAGCGTATTGTATTTAGTTATAATTTACATTGTGTTTACGTGTAATTTACAGCAACAATTTACTTTGCGAGCTTGGAGGGAACCGTGTTGGCATTATTTAGGAATGTAAAATACGAAATCGGACATGTGTCATTACACACAAACATGTGCATTGCTGTACATAATAATTTCTGTTTTCTATTCTCATTCCGTTATAAAATAGGGCGTAATGAATCGTATATAATGATAACCGTAAAGTTTTTATCGTAAAGTGACTGATAAAGTAAAACACAGTATAAAGTAATTTATACCTATATGTATAAGTAAATAAATATTAAACATTTAGATTTAAAGATAGTAATAAGTATTATTTTTGATACACTGAATTGATTATTTGAATTTCATTTTAATTTTTTTTATTGCAGTATGACGTGTTCTTTATACTCTGTGCGCATATATGGGAAGCAGCGTAGGCGGTGCGTGCGCTTGCCCAACGTGAGTGTTATGGGCAAAAATAGCTCAGGGAATGCCAGGAGTGGTCCTCTAAAGGCTAATTATGGTAATAGACAAAGGAGTTTACACACATTATCAATAGCAGAATGAAAAGATGGCGCAAAATATTACGTTTTAAAAATTAAACATGATGACCCTAATAAGATTTTATACGTACTGATTACAAATTCGTTTTTAGTATTCCTAATACAAAATGTCTTTTAGATGCTTCCACAAACAGAACTTATTTGACGAAGTCTGAATGATGTTTACAAATTTTAAAAATAATTGATGACATTAAAACGTTCTGTATTGTTCAATTTAAAAAAAAATATGGCATCAAGGATATAATATTTTGATTTACGTATCTAGTTATATCCATAATTATTATTAGTAAAAATTTTTTGAACGATTAATGTTTTAATTTCAATATAAGTATGTAACAACTGTATTAGTAAATAATAGGTATTTTGTGTTGCAAGTAACGTGATTTTTAATTATTCGTTCATAAATCACAATGTATATACAAAATTATATAACAGTTCTTTAATTATTGGAATGCGCAAAGTTACATTACATTATACGAGTAATGTATTCATTTTTCACCAAATTATAATATGACAAAAGTATGGAAAGAAAAAAATTGCAGTAATTGTATTGAAAATCACATTTAAAAACTACAATGTAAATTTATTCAACGTAAATTTTGTAAAGAGATCACAGAGAAATTGTTTTTTTAATTTGTATTTACTGAAATTTAGACAAAATTACTTTTCATGCATATATTGTTAATTTGGCATAACCTACTTGAGCATCGTTTCAGAACGTAAAATGAGGAAGCGATAGTTTTTTCTCGTAATTATTGAAAGGTGTCCAATGTAATAGTATTGAGATCATTTTTTGTAGTCGCCCGCCGACTACGCGTTGAGCCGTGAGATCGATTTTTTGAAAAACATACCGTTTTTCGAATAACTTTTAACGTTTCTTTCAAATTTATACAAGGCAAAACTCGTAAAGCGCAAGTAGTATCAAACGGTACATATTGTTATGCGTTTAGATGAAAAAAGAATTATACGCTTGATTAGCCGTATGAGGTACGCACTATATTCGCATTGTTCGCTGTAGTAGTAAATGGCGGGAACGTTAACAAATACATACTTCAAAATAGTTTTTGAATGTGAAAATGATCTTGTTGTTTGTTTCCGTGTGTTTACTAGGTAAATAAAATGCAGAAAATGCCATTTTTATGTAATCTTTACTGAATAGTTGTATACAATAAAAAATATATAGTGTGGTTTAAAATACTTACGGTGATCATTGAAAATGGCAATGTACGAAACATGTCAATGACATTAATATTCTATAATCATATATGATTTGTAAGCGATATATATATTGGCTCATTCGATATAAATCCATGAATATAAAGAATCGTGAATCTATATTAAAAATTAGAACGAAGTAATGAATTCCAAATAAGGGAGCATATGGAATAAAAACTTTGTCTATGCACAGGAAATTGCGCGGGAAATGCATGTATTGCCAACAGTCTGATTGGTGCGTGAGTTGGCGTACTCAATATAATATTTAGTATTAAGATTAACTCATTATACATTTATATTCCGGCCAGGTGGGATGACGATCTGCGAAAGGCTGCGGGCAGATACTGGATGCGGCAAGCCGAGGACAGGGCGCGATGGCGGTCTTTGGGGGTGGCCTATGTCCAGTTGTGGACTGAGATAGGGTGATGATGATGATGACATATTTATACAATTCTTTGGGGATCGCAGGGTGGGGATTATGGGCATAATCCCTTAGGGAAGGTCTATGTTCAGCAGCGGGCTGCAATAGCCCGATGATGATGTTTATACAATTATTTTTACATTTATTTACATAGATATATATTTATATACATATATATTACGATCTATATATACAACTATTTGTTACGGTCATTATAATATTCATGCTTTAGTTTGGAGGCCTAACGCAGTATTAGTACTTCATCTAATGTTCTGATGCATTTTATGAAACAATTTAACCGTTTTCTCTTTGTCAATTAATTCCGTTGAGCGTGTATAAAGATTATTGATTTTTCTTGGACATATTGTTTAATGGTTCACAATAGTATCGTGGCGACCTGGCCACATACACGAACTCTTCTCTGATTCTAGAGATCTGATAATAGTATGTTTCTCTTATGTAAGTTATGTGCGTTGATGAAACGCGTTGACGAAGATGAAACATACCTCAATGTTATGATAAAGGTTGTATGGAAACTTTTCTTGGTGTTAATTTTTTATATAGTTTCCTGCATCATGTGGAGTCTGCCAATTGTGTGCACTACAGCACTAGGAAGGTATGATTAACTACAGATTTAAACCTGCTTGTTCCCAGAGTAAAATTGAGATGTGATATATTAAGATATCTTTAGCCTAATCCTTCCTTGCACTTTATCCTCTTTCATCCTTTTTCATTATATTAACCTGACAGTGATCAATGCTACAGAAAAAAAAACCGTTACCTAAAATTAAATGTTACATAGAAATTTCGTCTATATTCTGTACCTACTTACATATTGGCAAGATGAAAGCGAAGATGAATATTTGCGATTCTTAAAAATAATAATTGCATAACAGATATACACTAAAATATTTGATGACACGATAAAAAATCTTAAATTATGTAGCTTTCGAATTGGCTTTATAAGGCAATACTCACAGATAACTAAATGTATGGTGAAGCACTTCCCTATACGGCCGATGTGCGCCATAGTACGAGAATCTAATGTAACGCTTACGTCACTGCACTTTCACTGCGCCCGATACAGTAACATGGTATAATCACTTATGAAACTGCAGAGGACGCTGCACTCCAAGTTCAACGCACTTGACAGAAAAAAAACAAGAAAAAAAAAATTAAAACAAGATGGCGGATTAGGGTTTCGTACGAGCTGTCAGTTCGTGTTTTTGGCGGGAGATTGTTTTTTTTTATTGCGTACTAACGCGTCGCGCGCGCTCACTTTCGTGGTGCGCAGTGAGACGCGGAGGCTTGGCTGTGTGCTTTTACTTTCCTGCAATTCGGTAAACACAGTGGGGAGTGACTAATTTTTGGCGGATCTTCTGTCACCATTGTTATTGACGGGTTGCCTAAGAGCGCCGGAGCAGAGGCGACGGAAAAATTTGAACGGCTTACGTACTAAACTATTCACGCGTACATGTCAGATTACGGACGCTATGCAAATGTAAACGTAGAGATATTTGGAACAGGGGACCACGTCTTAAGCTGTTTTACAACATATATAGGATAGGAAAAGTTGGACATCTTACGGACTGATGTTAGTACTTTTGCCAAGGAGTAAAACCCCTCGCTGGCAAATATGTTTCTCGATTAAAACAATGTACAATTGATCAATACGACAGTGAATAGGAATTTTCCAGGCATGCATGCTATATCTGGTTTACTATTCCATGAGATTGTCGTCAAACGTCTGCGGCGATATAAAAATACCCTGACGTTATTTTCTTCTCTTACCGCTAAGGACCTCGTAAATAATATCTTCGTCTTAAAATTTAACGATCTTTCCGCAACTCGCCACAACGATTATTGAAGGTACGTAGCAAGTTCCGTCAGACAAAAGCTTAAGACTGAAGACAGTGCGTAAATTCTACTATTTCTAGCAATATTGGTGCTTGTTAATTTAAAATGTGAGTACCGTTATCCTCTCTATTACTTTACTTATTTAAAGGTCACGTAATGTAGGTAAAATTTGACAAGGATATTTATACAGCTCGATGTTCTGAAACGTGCTATTATTTTAAATAACAGGTCATTAAGACTGCGAGAGTTAAACTTACATATTTTAAGGGCGAGTCATTATATAATAGACGGCTAAGAACACGCTTTTCCTTTCTACGCAGCATAAAATTTTATACCGTACAGTTTGTTACACTTCCCTCACGACTGCATTATTTTCTGAATTGGCTAGAAATGTGCCATTCTGTCCGGCAATGGCAGTAAATTGTACAGTCAACTTATAACTTTACTTTCATCTGGGCGTGCATAACAGTATAATGTATGTATGCGGTTTCTTTACGACTAAATGTCATTTTATGAAGTCTCGGTATTAGCATAAAGTTTATATATTTTCATTATTGTGAATTTAGGATATCTAGTTTCTAGAAGCTAGAACTATTTAAACTAGGATTTTAAACTTTTCTGTCTATTCTAGAATTTTATGTTTTCAATAGTTTAACTTCAGAACAGATGGGCTCTCTATTGATAGGTCGTAAATAATCATCACAGTTCGTGGAAATTTTTTCATTATCGTAACTTGTTTTTATTATTACAGAATACAATACTATAATATCTAATTTAAAAATTTTAATTATTACTAAAATTGTTTCATATGAATATTTTTAAACCTTCATCTCAAGTCTTCGGTAGTATAGTGGTCAGTATCCCCGCCTGTCACGCGGGAGACCGGGGTTCGATTCCCCGCCGGAGAGAACTTTTTTAAAATATTTTCCATATCCGAATTTACCTTTATAATTTTTGTAACATACGTTACACTGAGAAATGTTTTATTCATGAAAAATATTTTTTAAAAATATTATTTTCAAACGAGCATGCTAATCCAAAATCTTCATTATCTGTGAATGCCAACGTATCTGCTACATCCGAGCAGTGGCCAATCGCTTACCAGCTTCGGCAAAGAGAGCTTTTGTAAAAGCTCCATATCAATAGGGCTTCGGGAATACCTCAAATGAAGGCTCATCCATAGCTACATTTTTAATTTTGGTTGCATAAAAAAATTACAGCGTGTTAAAAATCCTATGGCGATTCAAGTAATTATTATTATTTTAATTACGTCAGATACCTTATAGGATAGGCAGAGTGCAAGTGCTTATCCAGACTTGTATTCGACTTCACTTCGAATCCATCTTTTACATTTACAATCGCATATCTTGCAATTACTCCTACATAAAAGGACCTTTACGACCGTGTCCGTAATACATCATAGCACACATTCGCGAAACTTTCCTACCGAAACTGTTGGGAGCGGACTCCATTGGAACTCGTTAACAGTTGCAGCGCTCTTACTTGCGAAGTTTCCTTCGCGTCTAGTTTCTGTAGCGCGCTACAACGTCCTCCAGCGATTTGTTACACATATTACACACTGTACACAATCTTTTGCCGTTATCATCATTAAAAGGATCGTAATATAATACCTTATAAATAATAACGTATTTTTTTGGCCATCTCACAAGCTGCCTTATCTTGAATAAGACTATTATACTGTAATAAAGCAACTGATAAATTGTACAAAACACTTCTATGCGCATACTTAAATGTATTTAGAAATATAAAAAAAAAACATGTACATTTCAATGGACTCACCATCTAATCTATAATGGGACGTAAATGTAACCGGTAAAACGTGTCAGTGCAATACACTTCTTCGCCTACCTCCTCGGACATTACAGGTGTGATGTTACGTTTTTTACTAGATTACTAGATTAAATATCTGTGCTGATCATACGGGTGTTATGGGTACAGATCAGCGGTCAGCATTAGTGAATAGAAAACCAATTTTTGAAGTAATAGTGCGCCTTCCACCTGCGCATCGGACTGGTCATATATGATATGAATGTTAGAAGTTTTACATACCTGTATATCTAGCAATAGGTCAATAGGTTCGCCAATGCATCCATTGACATCACTCTCAATGGCCGACCTTTAATAGGGTTGTCAATTAATGTTTTGTGAATTTAATAGACGTAGGGACAAAGAGGAAGAACGCGGAAGTACAGGGAGAAAGTGGGCTTTTGAATGACGTAACCAGGTCCAGATGTCCAGGGCGAGGTTAATATTATTATGATACTGAATTACACAAAAGGAGATATTATTACGCCCAATTACTTTTTCCTCGAGAAGTTACAGGCCAAGAAAGGTTTTTACTATGTTGTGTGAACTTTTGAACGCCTGAATATTTGCCTGGTAAACATTAGAATCTCAGGGAGACATAAATTCCTCGTCTCGCCCCAGACTAACCCGCCTCCCGATTTTAAAATAATACTAGACTGCGTTCGAACATAAATAGGACAAATAAAAACATGTTTATGCAAGTATACGATCATTACAGTAACGTAGAACCTACTATACTCTATAAAATCATGCAGAGTTAACCGTTTCAGCTTCATCCTCAAATCACTAACATAGATTACGTATCAGTCGCTGTATCGGTAAAGGCAGACTTATAGAAACGTGTGAAGTCTGTTAACCTGCAATTGGCCAGCATTGCAGACTATGGCTTGAACCCTTGTCATTCTGGGACGATCGTATTCAATAATGATTAAGGGAAGGATTCATCATGAAGTTGTTGAGTGCCAAAGTTAAGTAAAAAAGATTAATAAAAATTAAATCATTGAAATAAAATTATGCTTGATTTACAAAACTGACAACCCTATACTCCGAACCCTGCGAACGCTTTACTGATACCTAAGTACATAATATGTTTCAATTTTCACCGAGTGCTGTAAATTGATGTCACTTTTTATTAATTACGGTGGAAATGTAAGGCTTTCAGGCTTTTATTAGCGAGTTCCGGGAATAGGAACTCCATTGAAGCGAATAGAATTAACGGCACGTGTTTCTGCTTGCAAATGACCGCTTCATCTACAATATTCCATATCTCTTTAAGTGGAAGTTTATGATATCACAAAATATATGATATTTAGTGTAACCTGGTTTTATCGATATCAAAGACGTAGGTAGGTACCTGTTACGTGTAATTTACATATCCGTTACTTCATCATTAGCTTGGAAAGATCGGAAATTAGTCAGCCAGTCCCGAATTAAGCGAGCGTGAGTCAAGCCAGAATACATTTTAAGAACAGACAAAATAGTTTTATATTAATCTATAGATAATAATAATAAAAAGTAAATTTTAACCAAATAAGACAAATAATATTTTGTGTCTCTAATCTTCTATGTAATATTTTTATAAATTCGTAATTAATTATTTTTTGTATGAAAAAAAAAAGAAAAAAAAAGACAGTTAGTAGTAGTAGTTAGTAGTTAGTAGAACAGTTTTGGAAATTATTTTTTCGCGGACTTTATATTGAGACGGGATGTACGGTAATTAAAATCTACAATACGCAAATGTTCGATTTTCACTTTAGTTGAATCCACCCGAATAAATATTGAACTGATTAAGCGATTCAAACGATAATAATATATTACTATTAGTAATATTGCTTATTACTGTTAAGGAAAATGTACATTTTGAATCATGATTTTCCACTTACATTTCTTCGAAAAGCCGCAAAGTCATTTCATAAGCATAAAGTAAGTTCTGAATAACATTACATAATCACATTTGGACTTAGTCAATGATTATCTGATACGATATAATTTATTCAGGACTGAATGTCCGCATGATTAAAAAGCGGTATTTAAACTGAATATCTATCCATCAAATTATAATCGCTTTATTCATTATAACGTGAATTTTTTAAAATATTTTGTAGTGTCATTCACTACTCGCCAACAGATGGCATTAACCGTTGTGATAGTCAGAAATTATGGTAAATTCGATACGACCCATATGCATATTTAATGGTACAATCTTACGGATATATTTTCACACAAGCAATATTTTCCAAAGGGAATTTCTGTAAACGCTAACTAAACTTATTTTTCAAGTATTGAGCATGAATTACAATGACTTTGCCACCTTTTTCACTTACATTGCAAGTTTTTGATACATATTATTCATGCATTCTAGGGTTCATACCCGAGTATGAGTTCCCGAGAACTCAAGTCTTCAATTAGGTGGTGAGCTGCTACTGGGAATTTCAAGTTACATCCACCCAATATAACCTTACCCCAGCCGGGAATCGAAGTCAGGACTCCTCGCTCAGCAATTGCGCTTGCCACCATAGATCAACGAGGTAATCAAGCATCAGATTAACATTTAGTAGATCACGGCGCACGAACAAGCCACACGACCAATCATAACGTTACTAAGCACCGTAGATTACACGGCGCAGTTATTAGAATTTGATTAAGCTCCAGCTATAGATACAATGTCGAATCTGGGTCGAATTGGACTGACGTCACTGCATAGGTACACTGGCCACAGACTCGACTACGTATAGACAGGCACGTTGCTAAGTTCTCGTACGCTACGCTTTTACCAAAACTTTTGTAGTGAAACATTTTATGAGGTGTTGGTTGCAAGTGTAGCTACCGATCAGGAGGTCCTGGGCTCAAATCCCGGGAACTATTGAATTTTTCTAATTTAGATATAATATAATCGTTTGGATATGTGCCCGGTAGATGGTAATAGGCTCTTCACCTATTCCATATCGAGACGTAAACGTAACAGGTGAAACGTGGTTGTGTACTACACTCCTCTGACTACCTCTTCGGGGATTACAGACGTGATGTTACTTTTTTTTTCTATATTGTTGTTCAGTCTGTGGTATAGATGTGGGTCACGTCGGGACGCTGTGCCGGCTCACAGTGCGATCTGGGATGCATCGATCGTCCTGCCCTGCGTGCACATGACACGTGTGATAACCAGATTTCACGTTATTATTCCATAATATACATAAATACCAATCACATCAAGAGCTTTTGTTAACAGCCAAGCGCTGCTGCTACTACTGACCGAGGGGTCCCGGGTTCGATGCCCGGTTCGTTTATTATTGAACTGTCCTTAAGCTCGGAACGAGGGTTTGTGTCCGGTTTATTGCTATTGACAATCTCCTATTCCAACATCATCATCTTCGTCACCCTACTGCACTCCACTGCTGGACAAAGGCCTCCCCGAGGAGTGACGCTCATAATCTCCACGCTAGGACCTACTCCACAGTGGGGCGTAAACGTAACTGGTGAGAGTTATCATAAGAAAGAAGACATTATCAACATAATCTCACATAATCTTCCATTCTTCGTAAGTGTTAATCTTTTCAAAATTCCCATCACCCACTCGTAATTAATATAGAATTGTAACTGTTATTATTCAAGTCACGTAATATACGAAACGCTTAACAGTCTGGTCGTGTAACATTTATAGAAATGTCTTTACAGTTTAATGAGGAAAGTCATTCCTAAACAGTATTCAAAGCATACTATTCTCCAACGCCTTCGTGGATGAAAGCCCCTGGTATTCCATCATTGGCAATATCATATTCATACGGCGTATAACTTTTGTGCAGGCGCCAATCCATTCAGTACCGAATATTGATTTGATATGAAAGGTTCAACCTTTCTGTTCAAATTATTATATTGCGGGTTTATTAAATTTGCATACTATTGTGTTCTCACGACTGGGTTGGATCGGAATGCAGGTTACCTTTGAGCGTTCTTATTGTGTGAAGTTCTTTCATAAATATCGTCTATTTTGTAGGTATATGACGCGGTCTGCCGGCATAGCGACATGCCCTAGCTGTGTATGGACAGCAGCGTAGGCTGTGTGAGAAGCTTTGCTCTGAGATGCCAACCCGTATGCCAAACGTAGCGAACATTGGGCAAAAACCCCTCTGGTTAGGCTTATGTGCAGCAGGAGACTTAGGTTGACATTGATGCAACTCTGAAAACGTTTTGAATAGGATTTGTTGGGGTTTCAAATGCGATTAGAATGTTTGTAGTCAATCGTTTTATTGTTACTTTTTTGGATACAAGTAGATACGAGTAGAGGATAGATCAATATCGAATGAGGACCCTTTTGGCTTCTAAAATGGAGCTTAACAGTCCTTACACTTCAAATGCTAGCGGACTAGGTTCTACGTCCATGACTGCCATATACAACAGTACAGGCAAACAGCCCTTCACACCCCAAGTGGACCAGTACGCCTTTAAGAAGTTCTAAACTAGCGGAAAATAGCACAATATTTCTGTGTGAACAGCCATTTTTGGGCCAAACGGCACGCAATTAAATCCTCGGCCCAATTTTTCAACGCGAGTGGCTTCCGGTCTTGTTTTTAAAACTCCATTTACCCACTGAGACGTTAATGTGGGATTAAGTCTTTAATATCTACTTGTGTATAAGTCGTATAGTAGGTAAATGTTTTAAGAAAAATCATTTAAAATATTAAAGAAAACAAGGATTTTTTTATAAATTATCGTCAGTTCTTTTGTTACACTGTTGTATATGAGTCTCCTCTCAGTACGAGATGTGTTGTATGTATTAAGGCTACAATCTGCAACGCTAAGTCCGTCTTGGAAGACTGCGCACGTCGTGGACAGGCGAAGGCATATTTGACTTTGGTTGTTACTTTATTCAAATAAAAAAATGCCACCTAAATCATATCTAATGTTTTACAAAAACTTTTCCGAATTGGCATCTCGGACGCTTCAAGTTGTGAGTAGGCTTGTTCTTAGGCACGCGTGGTCCATTTCAGGACGCATCTGCGCGCACCATTTGGCGGGGTCGCGGACAAACACAGACCTCAACTATACCTCAAATAAATAAAAACACGCATGCACCACTCATAAGCCCACCCACTCATACAACAAAATTAGATATGTACAATCATTTAGGTTTATATTTCTGTTAGCTGTAACTCGACGTATTAATTTAAGTAGGAAGCATAGTTTTCTAATACAGTCTATGTGCTAAAAGAAATATTTTAGTTACTAATCCCGAAATATAAATTATAGTCTTGGAAACAAATATTATTATTACTAACCTATGAAAATAAAAAAGCAGCTCAGCTGTGGTTAACTCGAAACTTTTGAAACAGATAAAAGAAATGTCGCGTGTGGTCAAGTTGGAAGTGCAGCAAACTTGTAAGACATTACGCAAGAGAAGTAGTTTTGGCGATAATGCAGTTCGAGTGGAAGACAGGGCTTTCGACGAATTTGGCCCAATAAAGAGCTGGTGAACTGGGGCGGACTGTGGCTTGCGGCTTGCGCCAAGTTACGAGCGTTTACGGGATATAGTTCGCGTTACCTAAGCGCTTTGATTCGCACCCGGTGTGTGGCAACAGGCTCACCAACTATTTCATAGCACCTACTAACTCGCGACACGTGGGAGTGTTTTACACTTTTCTCATAATTATCATCATCATCAGCCTATCTCAGTCCACTGCTGGACATAAGCCTCCTCCAAAGAGCGCCACCGCGCCCTGTCGCAAAAACTTCTTATGGATAAGCGTAAGTACTTCTTCGCCTACGTGCATCGTTGACTTCGAACATCGCTGAAATACAGGTGTGGTATTATATTGTTATCATGTGCTGAATGAGAGGTAATTATAAATACAAATTGATCATATTTATATTTACATGGAGCGTTCCAAGTTACGAAAAGGTAATTGATACTCTGTCATTTCGCACTGGACCAGCGTGGCAGACCGTAGACTTAACTTTTCTAAATATAGTCAGATGTGACAGGATTTGAACTACTAGAGAAGAAAGCGCAGTGTAAAGTTAGAAGTTTGTCTCTGGCCAGTGATAGGTTGGTGGTGTAAAATTATGACATGAAGGCGAGTTTAGTTGTAATATTTTGGACAGTTCAGGTAATGCTTGGACCAGCGTGCAATACCGTGGTCGTGTCAGCGCCACAGCCGCAATTTCGAATCACGCGAGCGGCCTGTCAATCTCTTGTCCCATTATCTGAGATGAAGATTCGCGGGTACACCATTACATTAAGCGTTCCCAGTTGCCGGCCATTGCATGCTGGAGTATTGCTTACGTAACATCACGCCTGTAATCCCCGAGGAGGTGGGTAGAGGAGTGTAGTACAATCCCACGTTTCACCAGTTACGTTTACGTCCCACTATGGAATCGGTGGTGAGTCCATTTTGCTAACGACAGCGATAATAAATATAATGTCTTATCCAGGGCGTACAGATAAGCAGACAGTTGATAAACATATTACGAATTTCCTTATATGTGTTTGAATCATGTTATATATTCATATTATATAACTAGAAAATGTAAGCGTAATTTTTCCTTACCGCAACGTGTTATATATTTAAATGTACGCAGTTTCCGAATAATTTTAATGACGTTGGACTCAGTGGCACAACTTTAATGATTATACAGTAATATGTCGCAGTGTCTTATAGTACCTACGTGTGCCGTCATTCTCTCCTTGGGGCGAGAACACTGCCATGTATAATGTATTAAAACTCCCTACTACTGCCGCTCTAATAATTTTTTTTCTTAAAGTTGATTTTTATTCTGTGGTATCTTTTTTTTGGTTTACGTATTAAGACTTGATAGTTATTCCACGTTAACGATTTATATTTTTATTTATATATATGGTATAGAAAGGACGTTATTTGTATTCAAACTTTCATGGACACATTCAAAAAAGTCGATGAGTTTGGTCACTGACTTCGTTAGGAGTTGGGTAAATAAATATGCTTTGTAAAGGCTGGGCGACTTGGACGCGTATAATAAATATTGATTTTTACTAGGAACGGTCTAGAATGGTGAACGTGACAGAGGGGTGGTTTGTACGCAGCCCAACAGTAGGATGCAATGCAAGTAATTAAAAAAAAGTAAGAAAATGCAGAGACTGATTCGAATTTGAGATTTTATTATGAAGATTTTCCTTAAAATAAAGTTTATAAACACATGGACCGTAAGCCCACGTAAATACAATACTTCATTAATAAATATTTGGAAATATTGTGTCAAAAACATAGCAAGTTTGTAGTAAAATACTCTTACTAATTTTATGCTCCCGCGTTATTCTTCTAAAAATAGCTCTGAGCGCGTGCGAGCTGCACTTAAGACTTAAACATTCATTGTGGGAGAAGCAACTTTTTAATGCCGTAGTAAAGATGAATAAATACGAGGAAATCTACACAAGACGTGCGCGTGATGTAACAAAAGTTTAATTGAGTTGTACCGATATACTATGTTTGTTTTTAACAAAGACATATGGATATCATAAGTTTATTTACACTTTTATAACCCCACGGCCAAAGTGCAGTTAGATGCAAAAATATGTACGCGTGTACAGCAGTCATATTTCCTTATAGTCTTCACGTATTTTCTTTTATATTATACGTAACTTTTATATTATAACTGTTTTAATATTACTTTGTGTAAACTATATTTGTGATAATTAAAAAAAGAATCTTTTTTAAATTTGTTACATAACGTAACTCGACCTAGGTACCTACTTGTCTTTCTTGCTAAGACATCATTATATTTTCTAATTATTAAATATTATTGTAAGTGTATAAGTTATATCTATACATATATTATTAAATAGCACATATACAGTAACTGGCAGGTATTTAAGTCCTTTGGTTGAACAAACGAGGCGCTGGGACGTCCACGGCGCGTACCGGTGTTCATTTTGGAGGGAACTTGAAATGATTGTAATACATTACTGGCTGGCAATAGGCTTTAGCGGCGAAAAAACTTTGAGCGTTACTCTCAAATGACTTGTCAAACGATATAATTTATTACATGAAGTAGGTGTCTATGAATTTATATGATGTATGTGTATTATTTCGTTAGATTACAGACCAATTAAAGCACATTTTGATTAATGCTTTTTATGTGATAATATAATCGTTGTGTAGTTAATATGTAATTGTTTTTTTTATTATTGAATTGAATTTTTTAATATTTTATATTTCTATAATTGAAGAATATTGGTGGCTCTGTAAACTCGCGCTTGGCCAGTTTAGCAGACTATGGCATGAATTCTGCAATGCATGCTCCGAACACTGACCAATGTTTAACATTATCGCCATGAGCCCGTTTACGTTCACTGCTGGACATAGGCCTGCCTTGAGAGATTTATGCCCATAATCCCCACACTGGGCTTTATCGTCGGCCAACAGATTTTATCGTTTTTGATAAACAGTCGCGCGATATAAAGCATGTGATGATAGGGTCTTGGTTTGGCATCTGTAAGTGGCCAATGTAGTCCCCTGTAAAGACATCATAAAGAGATACTTTGTAGTGCATACTTATTATAACTCGCAGAAGTTAATTAGGCATCTCTCTGCGATGACGTAGTAGTGAGATGCGGACGCGGGGTGAGGCGTGGGAGGCGCATCCCTCTCACGCCCCTAGTCGATTTCTGCGTGTTGTAGCAGTGACTACAAACGTTACAGGTGTGTGAATTTCCTTAAAACAATAGACAATAATATGTATATCACTCAGCAAGGGCCCGCGCCGTTTCATCTCGTAACAGGGAAACACAAATAAATGTCATTATAAATGTTTTTTCTTCATTGGAATATTTGCTATACTTACGAGTTTTGGGTTGGGCTCTTTTTGTTTTTTAATTTGACGAATTGTTACGAATTTTAGTTGCATGTCTGTAAGTTTGTAAATAGTGATATTACGTGCTTATAACTTGTAACAAAAAATTATTGATTAGGTTTTGGAAACTTTGAAAATAAATTTGACTCAACTCACCACGTACTGGCTGGTGATAAAGCCAGCAATGGACATCATGCCTGAAACAGCTACTCTCCGTGCCTGTACAGCCTGATAGCTCCAGAGGCTGCGCAGCATCACGATCAATAGAGCTCCGCGGCCCCCCCGCCGCCCGCGCCCCGCGGCCCGCCCAGGACAGTTCGGCGCCCGACGCTGTGCTGCGAACGTTTTCTGACGCGTTTTTTTCTATATTTTGTAAAACTAACGCACTTTTTTTAGTCGGAACCTTTTTGAAGGCCGTTTTCCTACCTCAGTCGCGCTCCGGGATTTTCTGGAGATGGGATTTTGCTAAAGGTACGTGATTTACAGACGTGCACAGGACCAGCCCTTTGTGCTCCGGTGGTTGACCTTTCCATTTTCGATTAATGGCTTCGGATTTTTGATTTTTTAATTACTATTTTAATATTCAACCTATTAATTTTACGCTGCACATTCGTCGGTTACATTGAAGAAATTAGTTTTTTAATATTTCAAAATTAAATGCAACATAATATTTCACAAAAAAGAGCCATAAATTCCAAAACAGTGCAAAATATAAGTACAATTCAAATATGTATTTACATACATATTGTGAATTCCTCATCGTTTCCTCGTTTGTCATTTGCGCCCTCCTTGACTGCACTTCACAAAAAAATACACACGAGAAGGTACAATGTCTGATGCAGTGGAAATGTCGTTCATATATTAAAATGTCATTATGCAAGCTATTCGAAATGACGGCCACATCTCGCCCGAAAACAGTAGTAAGGTCGGCAAACTTGGCCTTCTCCTCAGCTATTCAATGGAGGTTCCGCCAAGGCAGCGCATGGCTCATCTCGGCTGGGGTCCACGGAGGTCAAGTTGAGACTCTTGGGAGAAAATAGAATTACCTAGTGTCAAGGTAAGGCCATTCTGAACGCATCATTTTAGGGGCGCGTTCAAATTAATATTTTGTGTTGTGTTGCATGCCGAAATTGCAAATGGCGGAGCCAACCTAACTATTAATCGTTCTCGGACTTCTTCAAGTTAAATATTCGTTATTCTTTAATAATTGATAAAGTTTATATTCTTTTTTATTAGGACTTGTTTATTTCATTGTCCTTCTTACATTGTCAAAGCGATAAACAATTTTATGCACATAGGTATATTTACTATCGATGATGTAAAATATTAATACTATAATATAAAACATTCTTCTAACTTGTTGATATAATATTTAAGATGTAATTTAATTAAACGATTGCAGTGATTTTTAAGGATAATATATTTCATAATCAAATGGCGGTGCATTCGATAGGTGTGTTAGCCTCACCTGGTCGTGGTTTACAATATTCGACACTAGATGGCGTACTGGATACTAGGTCAGTCGAGTGTCGACAGCCTTTGATTTTGACTTACCCTTGTAGCAGACGCCATCTATGGAATTTGAAGACATTAATATAGAGTTTATTTATTAATACCTACTTAAAGAAATTTAGCATCATTGAATATAGGACTTGTTGCGAAATATATTTCAAAGAATAAATACAATTTGTGTTTTCAGTCAGCGGTACAATCTGTTGCGTCAAAAAATGTAAATGGTTGGCGTCTATTACAAGACGTTTTCGAAATTCAAAAGGTTCCCTTCATGTTGTCTATTGTTATTTACAAAAATATTTTGGTATAAATCAAAGGGCGATTGCGAAATTAATGGGACATGATTAAATTGTAAACCTATAAAAATGCTTCCCAGTTTCTGATTTCCGACACTAGATACAGGGACTAGGTGGAAGCTCGTTTGATTCAATGAATGAGTGAGACGAGACTCGAATCTGTTTCATTGTAGATCTATTTACTAATAACAAATATAAATTGAATATTTTTTATTCAGTCAAGCTCCACGTTTTGTTAATAATAATTTGTTATAAATGTGGACCTTTTATTTATCGATTAGAGCTTAAGTTAAGGATGTGTTCTTTCTGTTTATGATTAAGTAACAAACACGAGTACAATAATACACATTTTTTATTGTTATTTCTTTATTTTGTGATTAAATAAATGAAAGCTTTAGTATTACGAATTGACATAGAATAGAACATAATTTATATATTTTTCTTTCTCATTGCTAAAATATTTTAAATTCTTATGTTAAATAGAAGAACAATTGAGATCTATTGTTAAATCGTTCTGCAAATTGCTTATTAATCACAACTTTATTAAAAGTGGTTTCCTTTATGGCGGTTCAAATGTAGATTTCAAATTACGCTATACTAAATTGAGATCCGTAAAGTTATTATTAAATTTCACCTCTGTGTGTACGTAGGATATAAATAATGCATATTGCAACTTAATATAAACTATTCTAGCGGACCGCGTCAGGGATTGTGCAGGTTTTCTATATTCGACACTAGATGGCGCACCCGAGTGTGTTAAGTCGTACTTGTGTACAAAGTGTCTTTACGTCACGCCCCTACTGCAACTATAAATAGGACATTTTAATTTGCATCGGATGAAATTTAAATATTACGCCTTACATAAAACATTTTTCCTTATAAATGACTGTAGATAATATCTGTCTTTTAATGATCTTTGTTCTGAGGAATCGTTAATCAAATTTTAAATATAACAAAGTATTCCAGGAAGTAATTTCTTATGAAATATATAATAATAATGTCTGGGAGTGGGTGGGACAAATAATAATCTCCCGAAGTCCTAATATCAAGACTAATTTTGGTTTCAATATTGATTGAAGGGATGTTGCGCATGTACTCGTATTATGAGCTCAGTTCCGTTAAATTGAAACATTTCAATGCAAAACTACGTTTTTTGGTTTCTAGGAAGTAACGTTTAAAATGTATCCTATTACACTGGGTGAGGCACCAGTTATATGGGATTCTTACCATACAAAAAATCCTCTGAAACTTTTCTATACGTTACTAGGACTCCGATATTTCTGACGGAACTCACCAGTAGTCTCTTAGCACGTCACCTGTACGGACCTTATTCCTGGGACAGATATAATGACGCATCCCATGCCTCGTATTTAAATCGCACATTTTCATGCGCTTTGCCGTTGCATTATTAATTGTTTGCTATTTGCTGTTAAGTATTTGTCCAACGCATTTCGAGTTTAACTGCACATTACGTACCGTTAATTATTGTTCAGCGCCATCTATGTTTGAGAAAGTGATATACAGGTAAACGGCTATAATAATATGGAAATGATAAAAACATGCTTTGCGACTTTTATATTATTACTTATATATATTAACGTTTATTTTTCGAGATCGAGATCGAGATCCATATGAATTTAAGACATGCGATTCATAATAAATGATGATGGATGAATGATGAAAGAATGACGAAGCAGATATACAACGCGAATGTTGATAGACACAGGTGCCGAGGTAGGCCAAGACTCACCTATCTTGATCAAATAGGCCAGATACTGGCTGATGGGGGAGTCAGAAGCC
>DWTO01000396.1:0-21917 GCA_018244755.1 Jemadia pseudognetus | reverse complement strand
TGTGCCCGGTGTATGGCAATATGCTCACCACCCATTCCATATTGGGACGTAAACGTGACCGGTGAAACGTGGAAGTGTTTTAAATTCTTCTGCCTACCTCTTTAAGAATTACTGGCGTGAATTTATGTATTTACGAGAAAAGAATCTGATTTTTTGTCCTGGCATTTTACAATATTAATTTTGTATTGAACAATATAACGAAAATGAAAATTGAACAATGTTCACTAAGTACCAGTATATACATATATATACATATATATGAAGTATATTGCCTTAAATAATAAGTCACATTTAAAATTTAATTTCGGTTATATTGATAAATTAAATTACTTAATCAAACAAACTAAAATAATTCTATTAGTAACAACAACGAGCTATTATATCAGTTCTGAGGCTAGCAGTAATTATTGTTATATATGTATGTATATAACAAAATAATCAAATTAAACAAAGTGTTAAAATATTATGGAATACATAAGCAGATCATTGTATCTTAAGCTTCTTCAGGTTGAGCTTCTGTTGTTACTGTAGTTTCTTCAGGTTGAGCTTCTGTTGTTACTGTAGTTTCTTCAGGTTGAGCTTCTGTTGTTACTGTAGCTTCTTCAGGTTGAGCTTCTGTTGTTACTGTAGCTTCCACAGTTTCATCAGGCATCTCAGGCTCAGTGCCATCCTCTGCTGCATGTGCCTCTTCTATATTAGACTCTACTTTGTCCTCAGTAACTGGTATTATATCAGATTTTTCGGAACCTTCTTTAATCACTACCTCTTCTGTCATAGTTTCTTTATCTACGGTTGAATGTTTCCTAGATACATGCGAATCTGTCTTTTTAATAGAATGAAATGATGCTTTAGAACTTGGCTTAGAAATTTTCGTTTCACTTTTCACTTTTTCCTTCATGGGAACTACATTAGCAGGCGCAGCTTCAGGCTGAGTCGACGGTTCGATGTTCTCCTTATTAGCAATTTCTTGAGTTAAAGTCTTTTTATCTTTTCTTCCTTTCGATGATAATGGAAAATACAGTTTATATTCAGGTGGCAACTCGTCTTCTGGCAACAGTCTCTCCGTAAAATAAATTCTTCTTAAACGTATGTTAGCATTAATTTTAAGTTTTTGTACTTCAACATACTGCTTTTTGTAAGCTCGACGACAAAATTCAGCTAGATTGAATTGTATCTGATTCCATCCATCAGATAGAGCGATGGGCATGACGGTGCATAGCGGCAATATTTGAGTTGTGCTTTGGAAATTTGACACACGAAAACGGCGCCGCGTTAATGTTTCGTCTAGAATTGTTACCTCGAAGGAGAAATATTTTTTTAAATTCTTCACAATCATAACTAAGAACGGCATGGTTATACCTAGTACTACCTTTCCCTTCGGGCAGGTTATGTAAGTTGTACTTACATTAGTTCCGCCTATTTCTAAAACCATTGACTTTATATCTTGATCTAAAAATCTTGAAATATAACCATCCTGTGTGTGCACGTCCCAGATATTTAAGGGTTGTGCTCCACCGCTAAAGAATATTGTTAACATTCCACGTTGATAAGCGTTCCTGTACATTATCGTATCTTTCTGTTTATTTTATTGTGTACGCTGACAGTTATTGACTTCTGACATTATTGTGAAAAATCAAAAAGAGAACGAAATTGAGTTTCAAAGAAGATCGGTTTTGAAAGTATTTTATCAATATGTATTAATATATAGCTAGCAAAATTACTCACTTAAGCAATCCCTATTTTTATTGTCCTTTATTATTTAAAAGTCTCGGTAAATTCACAGACGTAGGTACATTTTTCTAATGTACACATTTTCAATAAAACTTGTTTTACGGGAGGTTTACGAATGCATGAATTTGAATGCTTATGATATTATTTTTAAAAAAGGCGCAATACTTCAAGTATGAATAACAAAATGTATGAAATGCTAATAGAGTAAGAAAACGAAGTAAAAACTAGTATACAGTCCCTTTACAGAGCCCAGTTGGGAAAAAATTAATTATTTTCGTAAAATTTATAATTCAGATAAAGCGGATGGGCATGCAACAATATCTATAAAGAAAATCAAGTAAAATCACTATGGTAAAATATTCACGTCAGAAATTACTTATTCTAAAGAAAACACAATAAAACATGTAACGTGGATTATGTCTAAAATTTATTTAAGTCTGACAGAACAAATAATAAGCTACTACAGAAGAATTCAATTTAAGCCGCGACAACACTGGCAGTACATACCGCGGCAAGTAAATAGCAACGGAATAAATGAGACTGTCAGACATAACAGAAAAACTTCCAGCGAATACGTAGAAACAGAACTTTTAAAAGAAAGGCAGGCTTTCGTTCTGATTTATCTTGCCATTTGTCATCCTCGACACTAGAAAAATATGTCACGCAAGCCCACAAGCAACGCTCGCACTGGGTAACGAAAATAACATTTTTGTCGTCTCTAAATCACGACTTTTCCTCTATGCCCCGTGCCCCAGAGACTGCCGCCAAAAAATTGTAACGAGTACAGAAGAAAATGAAATAGTGCCTTTCGACTGTGACGATAAGGGCACCCCTAGTTCGGTTTGCTACCAACTGATGCGGTACATTATGACTTTCGGTCCAGACATTCGTGTTTTTGCACGCCGTGCCCGTTCGATGCCATTCTATTTTTTATACCATGGGGGAACTCCCGGCTTATGTAGTTAAGCTATCGGCACAATTCTTCAAAATTAATGACATATAAAACATGTTACCGATAATGCACTAACGGCGTTCGGAAACGGAATACATTTATATTATCTTATTATTCCTTATTCGTATGTTACGTAAGATTATTTGGTCGGTGTGTTGGCATCGTAGTCTAAGTGAAGGCTGATTAAGATGAGATGAGATGTGAAGAGTTTTGACCTTAATACCTTGTTCGAAAAGGCTTAGTTGAAACCCTTTAGACAAATATCATAAACTAAGCTATCTCACAATGTATATTTTATCACCGGATTAAACTAAAGTAGCAAGAATAAACACTGATCATAATTAATACGAGTAGTTTACCACAGGAAACCTGAGTGCAACAAAAGAACTGAAACTATTGATCCTTAAAATCCTTTTGTTTGAAATTCCAACCGACCGCCTGTTAGAGCAGAAATTAACTCATTAAGCCTTTTGAACTGAGTGGGAAGGGAGTTTTAAACAAGGCGCAGAACTATGTAAAGGCTGAAGTTGTGAAAAAATTGTTAGAAAAAGCGACGTTTCAGATGTGCTTGGTATATTTACAAAGCTCATTGCTTGGCGCAACGAAGCGTGGTCTGCATAATGTATCGAGCGGTGCGCGATTCCGGCAAAGCTTTGTCTGCGTTATTTACAACCAGCCCATGTTTTCACGCGGAAATTGGATTTGTAAAATAAGACACTGTATAAATAATCTTTATCTAAAACATATATCTCAGCGGGGTCATAACTTAAATTCTTCAGCGAGCGCGAAATTTTTCGCACCACGGCGCCATCTTACCCAGCTTTGCTGGCTCATTTGTCAGATTACACTAAAAATATCTTTGACGCTAACGGCGCAGTAATAAACACTGGTTATTCGCAAGTTCCTACTCTGTTTGTACATAGAATTATATTTCCACTGAGTTTCCAGCATACCGGAATTTCAGTAAAATACTTTTGCAAAAATTTGAGTTGCCGGCAGTAGCGCTTAAGTCACGCTTTGCACCCAGTCGGAAATAATCGCCGTCTCTTCAAAGCCGGGATACGGGACAATGTATCGAAATTAATATCCGGGACCGAGAGCCAGCGAACAATTTGTCCAGCCGGAATGTGGATAATTAAACGGGCCTGCAGCCGCCGTCCTACACGGAGCTGAAACATTTGTTGGACCAAGAACTAGTTAACATAAAAATAGTGACAGAGATTAATGACCGGCTAATGTAAAAAGCTTCAGTACAAGACCGGCAATTCCTACGTAGGTACATTGTTCTCTTTCAGCAGTATTCATTTAAACGGGGACACGCGCTGTGGAATCGTGAAATGGGCGTCGCGAGCCCCGAATTCCGGTTCATTTATGCTCTCACATTCATGGCGAACGGTCCCATAGAAATAAAGACATATATCTTTTTCTCGTTGCCCTTTTTAATCCGCAGCTCGACTACGGCTCTCGTAAATCTAAAATGTCGATTAAGAAGACACTGTTTGTCCCTGTCGATGTCGAATAAATTGCAATGGACGTCGCGTGCTCAGGACGAAACACGATCGATGCCGTTACGGCATTATGATGGAAAATGTTGAGTAAGTCGAAAGATTTATTCGCTGTCGATCGATAAACTTACACTAGTGCCAGCGAAGGGCAATAAATTTATTAGAGCTAATATCCCATTCGCCGGCTGATTGTACACTAACATACTGGGGACTGGAATTGAATCTGGATGTTTATACTGTCTGAACCTCAATAGACCGTTTAGTTAACACAAAATATACGGAGCATTCTCTAGATTTCCTACGAGAGGTATAAATTTATTAGATAACCGATATATACTCGTATATATTGTATCCACTATTCAGTTGGAATATAAATCGTGATTGATCAAAAAGAAATGTAACTCACGCTGCAAATCTAACTTTATAATATTTAGCAGATCCCAATCATTCCAATAGTGTGACTGCGAAGGAAAAGCTTAAGAAACGGTTATTGTTGCCAAAAAAGTATAATTTAAAGTTTATCATAACATAAATTTAGTTCATGCTATGAGTTTTCTATACATTATTACCAGACTATTCGAAAACATGCCAAGATTTTACGAGTAGCTTCACGGATTGTGCCAATATGTGCTGAAACAAAGTTAGCTTACTTTTTATTGCAATATACGACAAGAAGTGGCACGGACATTACTATGAGCAAACATTATGGTCCACCCTATAAATATTACTATAAAAACATTCCCAAGCGCATAATTCATAATAACGCATAAACTGCGTCGTTGGTCGTGTTAGTTGTAGGTGCGACTCACGATTAGGAGGTCCTGGGTTCGATTTCCGGGTCCGGGCACTATAGAATTTTTCTAATTTAGATTTTCTAGTAGTGTCTCCAAGTCTGAGAGAGAATGTTCAAGTTCTGATAACCTATTTGATTCTTCAATTTCATAAAATATCAAAGCAAAATATTAATAGTGTTACTATAAAATATATCGCGAGCACGAGTCGAAAAGGTTTTAAATTTTCAACGTATCACTTTAAAACTCAATCATAAATGCCACGAGATAAATTTTAATCTTATTACATTGCTTATTTAAAGAGGCCGTTACCGAAATGCATGTGGAAATTTTAAAAAGGTACCACATTTTCAGCATGAAATTATGTTCACAAAGTCTATCATTAACCAGTTTAAAAGATAGACGCTCGGCGCGCGTCGCTGTGTAAAAAGTTAATGATATGTGAAGATCCGTAGGAAATCCTTCGTATAATTGTTAGTGAATTTAATCGCTCGTACAAGGGTTTCCAGCGATAAGCGGGGGACGACAAATTTTAAACGTGCCTCAGTTTAATCTTTTCGTCTGGAACTCTACTTAATTAATGAGTTACAATAAATGTATTTTCATGGCTGTTTTAAGAGGTATTAAATACTCGATTTATTTAATACCAGTTATGTCCCATTGATATCAGGTTGTAAGCCAGTAGCTAGTGCCATACAGCCGCATGTTGCATTGGTATTACCAAATATAGTCGATATTGCTCACGGTCAGTCAAAATATTGGCAGACGACAGTGCGGAACGCGTCATTGTAAATAGTCCATGTGCCATGCCCGGCGGATTCCTTCTTGTTAATATATTAATAACATTTCAGTGATCAATGTCTACCGCAATATTCTACCGGAACGATTGAGCTTATATATTCCAATCTGAACAGATCTTATCATCTTAATACCAGGGTAAAATAACAAATCTGTTGGTCTGAACTAGACTGAATTAGATTTGATCATTTTACACTGACCATAAGTCATTTAACATTTAATTTACGAGTATGACAATAGTTAAATAAGGAAATAAATATGTTGACTGGCTTCGTCAGGTCTGGATTAATTGAAAATGGTGTTAAACGATAAATGCCCCCTAACAATCAGTAAAAACTCCGTGAAAAATCGACGGGCAATTTGTTAGTAATAGAGGACAACAAAGAGACCTCTAAAATACCGTTCATATATTTCAGTCTTGAATTTGGAACCATCAGATTACTTAAAGGGCCCGACACACTTATCCCGGATTATCCCCAGTAATGACCACTTCGTATATTTTGCTTACCGTGAACGAATCCCTTAAATGGGGAATGATTTTCAAATTACTTTTAAAATATGTAGTAAATTGTAAAAGGAATAAAAAAATATTATTTTAACAAAAAATCAGTTTGTAACTTTAGTAATTAACATTTAACCATACCAATTTTTGCAAAACATATAAACACTACTATTTTAATCTATATTGAATTTATTCAGTTTTTGTTACATCATTGAATATGATATTTTCACAAAAAAAAGAGTATTTATCGTAATCAAACTGAAATATTTATAATAGTTGGTCATGTTGGTTGCAAATGCGACTGCCGATCGGGAGGTCCCGCGTTCGATTCCCGGGTCGAACAGTACAAAATTTTCTAATTTAGATTTTCTAGTAGTGGTTCGGAGTCTGGATATGTGCCCAATGCATGGCGATAGGCTCACCACTTATTCCATAGTGGGACGTAAACGTAACCGGTGACACGTGGGAGTGTTATGCATTCCTCTGCCTACCTCTTCGGGGATTACAGGTGTGAAGTTACGTTTTTTTTAATTAGATATGCGTCCAAAAAACGATGCCGGATATGATGGAATTCCATATAGAGTGTAATCATTAGTAAAACAAAGCACATAACATCACGCCTATTACAGGCGTAATTATTATCATCATGTCAGTTCCTTGCGAAGTAGACAGAGAGCACCGAGTGCCAAAAACTATCCTTGGAGACGTGCAATGCTTCTTCTACACTCATCACTCTCTTCATACATTCACGCTGGTTTCAAAAACTGCTGACTCCCTCTTTATCGACTATCTGACGTATTTATTCAAGGCAAACGAATCTTGATCTCCCTCGGCAACCGCAGCTATCAATATTCGATTGCATCTACATACATATAAATTTTATGTATGTAGTTTCTAACGCAACTACTGTCATATGAAGCTTTTATGACTATCGCTTGGCAATAGCGCAGCCGAGTTCTTATTGCGTCACGGCAAGCCACGAATAGTAAAATTTTATGCTCAGTGGAGCGCAACTGTGGGTACGCGGATGGCCAACGGAATAGTAATATTAAGAGGATATTAAGACTAGTTCGGTATGTCGTTTGCCAGTACGACTTGTTCAGGTAAGTCGAATGAACTAACGAACAAATGAATGAATGAGCGAACTGTAACAATAATGAGAGAAACTAAAACTAGTGCTTTTAAACAATTCTGATGGAATGAATGATAATGGCATTGATAAAAAGTTTTTATTTGATAAACAAATTAATAACGAATTCTTAAGAATATAATATTAGGTCGGGAGGAAGAGGAATGTTTCTTTTAAAATCATCATCGTCAGCCTATTCTAGTCCACTGCTGGACATAGTCTTCTTCAATAGCACACCACTGAGCTCGATCTTCAGGTCTTCGCATCCAACCGCTACAAGTAAAACAAGAATAGTTTCGGGCACAAGGATACTACACATTTTGAAAACATTGGGAAATACATGGATACATAGGTACTATTAGTAAGTATTTCTTTCTTTTTCTATGCCGCTGTAATCGTTGCACTTGTTTTTCACCATCATATTAACTAAAGGTGATGTTTTTACATGAAAAATGGACAGCAAAATTATAACGCGATGATGAGAACGAGAACAATTGGTATTTAAAAATTAATGGTTAAAACGAATAGACTAAAGTACCTTACCCTCTGCAGACTAGCAGAGGATAGACGATTAATTGATCAGTCCATCGCATAATCGTGTAGATCCTCCAATAACTCCAAATAAAAAACACCCAACGTCTCTCCTCTATTTGATTACACTGTGTTGTGCGTTACTTTGCCAATATCGCACGTAGAGAAGCCAGCAATCTCGAATAGGCGGTAGTGACTGGAAAGTTCCAAGTGAAAGACCCAGAAGTTGAATACTAAAAGGATGGGCGGACCAAAACACCGAACAGTTGGAGTTACCTATCAGCACCGCCCACGACAACGAACCGGATTAGTTGGAGGCAGACCACTCGTCGTCTAAGGAGTGACGATGCTCAGCACTGGAGGAACGATTAAGAAAAGGAAAGCACCTTATGAATTAATAAAAAAGTGAAAATACGACAGTATCTAAAATCATACAAAACGTCATCAAGATCTTGTCGAATATCGGCGGAATACAATTGATTGTCATTTGAATACAATAGCTGGTAATCAAGATGAATAGATGTACACGTTTGAGACTTATGACCTTTGGCCACTGGCATTTACTTTCTACTTTCGTACCAGTAGGTATCAATCCTTCAATAACGCTCTCAGTACACAGCGGACTGGCGAACCGGTTCGATAAAATTGTAGACCAAAATGTATCGAATAGATGAATTATTTAACGTTTACTAAAACAAAATACTGCACGGAATCCGTTCTAGCAATGAAAGTTACATTGATAGGCAATTCCTGTTTTAAAAAGAGTTGGAATAATAAATTATTTGTTTGGCAAGTTTGTGTTTACTGACAGCACTTCAAAAGCGAAAGCCAGTTGAAAGGGGGTTCTAACAAATAATTGGTACATAGAATATTCCAGATAAGAATGTTCTAGAATAAACCTTACACATGGCAAAATAAAAAACGACTTTAGCATTGATACAGTGCCCAATCCGCATGCCCAGCATAGCGTATGGGGCCCAGCTTATGGGATGATAATGAAGTCTTGGGCTAATCACATCCTGAACGTTAATCGAACGAACCATAGCTCAGCAGTGGGGTTCACTGCCCGCTAGTCCGCTACGCCAGTCGAAATGAGATGTTAATAGCATCAATTAAAATGTCTGCACTCGTATATCACTTTCTAATGTCTCGTTCGAATACCCTCGTCCTCAATAGACAGGATGAAACCATTAACGCAGCAGATTCGAGTTGAACGCTGCATTATGTAAAGCCGTGCGACATTCTGAACACATTGCATTTACGAGCACGAATCGTGGAACGAGCTAGGACATTGCGATAGAATATTAAGACGTATTATATCCGAGAATGTAATATTCATCCGTTAATAAAAATACGTATATGGCGTCATCATGATTATTATTATACCATCACGCCAGACGCCCTATGGTATAGAGAGAGAGAGTCGTTCAATTCAAATGTTACGGAGATAATTAAACTTGATTAATAATTAGATTCACGCACGCCTGTTACGGAGGCTTCTTACTTTATGACGTTATCATTACTGATGTCATTAAACACATCATAAAGTATTAGAGTATACATATTAAATTATATATTAGATATATCGCCGCTGCAAGTCTCTATTTGGATGGACAGACAGTATTGGACGCAATATAGCTCGATCCTAATAAAACTGATACAAACTGTACAGTTATTGAAGTACAACGAAACGAATTCTTTATAAATAGGTACCTTGTTCACAAAAACTTGATGCGATTTTAAAGACACTCATTCAATTGCCAATGAACGTAACTAGAATGAAGGAAACACAATAAGTTGATTGAAACAGCATGATTAATAGGAAAATATACACAAATATAATTACATATATGTAATCACGCCTTTATATTTCAACTTGTTTCTATATTTTTTATAGTTCCATAACCATTTAGAACTTTATAATCGTTATTACTTTAACAAGCCTCGCTTCTCATGTAGCGGACAGAGAGCACTGAGTGCTGAATCTCTACTGCTTGTTATTATTGAATTCTAATGTTCTTTAATTTTTATATAACAAACGATACACGCAATGTTAAAAATAACTAAACTCAATGTTTGAAGTTCTACATGAGATTATACTGCACGGTACGCGGTACTTTACGCTATTATCCCATCATTAACCTAATTTAGTCCACTGCTGGACTTAAGGCAAGTATATACATTAATGCACTTAGATGAATAAACTTCCCAAACGCACATAAGTCCATTTCAAAGTTAAAAAGTAAACTAATATTTACGATCCCGAAAATAATTAACGCGCCAAATCCGTTACGGGGTTGGCTGAGGGAACAAACCAACAAATATTACCACTTTTACCTGACATGCTTCTTCTGCATTGATCACCCACTTCATACATGTTTGTAGTAAAATCATCCTACATATAGAAATAAATAAAAATATCATACACATCAAGGTAATTGAGTGTTGTAAGAACCTCTGACTATCGTTTGTACACGCACACATACATATATTGCCCAATAAATGCAATAGTGACCTACTTTTTTCGTTTCGCCGGCAATCGTTCAATATTTTACTTACTTTTGATGTTTCACGAATAGTGTTTAACGGCGATCATGAGCAAAACATTAAACATTTACGATAATACCAATAATCGGTAGTTCTAATTCCTGTGTGGAGACTCAAAGCACGTCATTGACAGACCACGACTATAATTTGGGGCGTTCTCAATCGCAATGACCGATTTCTAGTAAAGTTACAAATCGCAGTCATTAGTAATTTAATAAAATGTTTTTGGTAGAATTAGCAAACTCAATTATTACTAATCTCACTAAATGGTTTTACGAGGAATTAATAATCATAAACATTAGCAATCTCTATAAGTGATTTTAATTTAAATCTCAGTTCCATTACAAATTCTATACAGACATATTGTTGGTTGTCAAGAGGTATAACTTTAACTTGCCTGGAAGGTATAACTTTAACTTGCCTGGAAGGTATAACTTTAAGTTATCTAGAAGCTATTTTAGATTGTCTGTAAGGTATAATTTTAGATGAATAAAACGCTCTTTCAGCGGTTTAACCCCCTACTATCACTATCGTGTTATTGTGTTCTTCTATGGTCCTCGTTCTACGTAGTATCCAATATAATGCTTTTGTATTGTATTTTATAAATATAACCCACTCACACTTCTGTAACTTAATGTCTTATGTAATCCTGAGTCTAATAAAACATAAATAAGACGAAAACAAGAATATCAGTCTGATCAAATATAAGAATATGTTCCAAGAAATTACAAATAACATACGTACACCAAGCAAATCGTACGTCTGATCTCCTGTAATGACACATTAAATATATTACAAAACGTAATTGGTACACGAAAGCGTCATTTATAGAATGTAGGAGGTTGCATCCAGCCATTACGGAGATCCGAACTGCAATCATGGGGTATTATATGCGGTTACGGCGTCCGCCATCACCATCGCAGTTGATTACTTCACTTTCCTTACACACAATGTAATAAGGCCGTGAAGTTATATTTTTACTCTTATGATGCAGCGAAGAGATAATCAACCAGCTAATTAAAACTATCAATACGCTTTTCTGGCGTTAATTTTTCATATTATATAATCACGCCAAGTCAATTATGAGGTAGGTTGAGAGTACCGAGTGTCAAATATCTCTCTCCTTACATACCTGAAGTGTTTCTTCTACTTTCATCTCTCTTCTATACGCAAGCCAACTTCTTCGATTTCTCACTTCCGCAACAGCTGGTCTTCATTCGTCACATGCATCCACCAACATTCGTATACTTGTTTGGACATTCTTCATCTATCATTATTTACTAAGTCCCCGAACCATTTGGCCTTAGTTAATGTATGTAAACTGCGTTGAACTCAAAACGGAAGTTACGTCACCATGAAATTGGACACGACGGCATTACCAAACTAAATTTCCATCTATACTTTCGTACGCTCTATCTGATTCTCATTTTTTAATATCGCTTACATAACAAAACCAACACCAACAGACTGACTATGTCGATTGATAGATTAGTCTTTTAGAGATCAAAGATCTAGATGGTATTTGCGCGCTACGATCGTTACCTAACCTTACCGACCATACACTAGTTAGCGTATGCAAGACTTAATTAAAGTGTCGTATATTACGGAAGACGAATAAATACACGCACATAATTTTTTATGTTACAACATTAGTAAATTTGAATTAATAGAATGATAAACATCATCAATAAATATTACTATTAAACTATATGCAGTCAAACACATGATAGTTAAAATAGGTTTACAGAATAATAATATTGGAAGCTGTGTTAAAATTCCATTACAAAGGAAATACCCTATTTAACTACAGTTCTGCTACTTCTATATCATGCCGAATAAACTCTGCCCTCAAACATATCTGCATATGTTTTGACATAATTACACAATAACCGCGACCCACTACCAACTTTGGTTGGCTGATCTGAGAACACTTATGCAACAATGACGCAAATGGTCATAACATGGCGTGACTATATTTTTTTAACATCTTGAATTACACAGTCATAATAAACGAAGCGAATGACAAGAGAGAAATGATTATTATTTACATGTAATATTTTATTTTATATATTGATAACCGAACAAGGCTGTAATGACAAGAGAGAAATGATTATTATTTACATCTAATATTATATTTTATATATTGATAACCGAACAAGGCTGTCATTAGACTCGTTCACTGAATGTCTTTTGTATTTGAACTGTCCCAATGACAATAGAATTTTGATTGATAATTTATCATTGTATGTTTGATTGATCACAGGATTGAAAATAAGAATCAGTTTCAGAATAATAAATTTCGTTTTTTGTTTCATAACAATACATAATATTTTTTTAATATTAAATGTCAGTAACTATGGAGAAATGTGACGTGAAGTCAGCATATTTTAGAATTGTCCATAATGTGAAGTCTGGTTAGCTCGCGTTTGGCCAACGTGGAAAACTATGGCCTGACCTTCTAATTCTGAAAGCAGACCCGTTTCCAACGGTGCAACGAGAAAAGCGTTATAATGATTATTAAATTAGTTTTTTAATTTTTTTTTGACTGCCTCGTTGGTCATATTGGTTGCATGCGCGACTGCCGATCGGGAGGTCCTGGGTTGAAATCCCGGGTAAGGCACTACTGGATTTTTCTAATTTAGATTTTCTAGTAGTGGCTCAGACTCTGGAAATGCGCCCGATGCATGGCAATAGGCTCACCACTTATTCCATATTGGGACCTAAACGTAACTGGTGAAACGCTGAAGTGTACTACACTCCTCTGCCTGCCGCTTCGGGGATTACAGGCGTGATGTGAATTTTTGTTAAATAACACTACATTATTTTCTTATATTTCAGTGAGAATCACGCTTCCTCAACAAATTTTATTACGTAACATAAATAGAAGTTATGTTACGTATGTTATGTTACATATGTTACATTTATTAAGTTATGTTACATTTATTAAGTATGTTAGAAGTTATGTTACATGTGTTACGTATGTTACATTTATTTAATTTTGAACTATTATTTGTATGAAAACAAATATTTAACACCAAAACGTAGAAATGTTTCCATGTTGATATGCAAAATGCTTTGTTTGCCACCTTCTCAATATCGAGGCATTTCGAAAGTGAACATAAAATTAAAATTCACAGCGATTGATATTTAGATACCGAAGTGTTCCCCGGTCAGAACTAAGTAGCCGTAAAATATAACTTTATGACCCATATTTTCTACATCGATTGCCTTGAAACATAAGCCAATAGCGTTTGTTAAGTAACTAAACTCGTTCAAACACTAACACGATATGTAAAGACAAGACGTCGAACACTTAAGAAATGCAGTTGAGGTGTTGTAAGAACACAATGACACACTCGACCGTAAGTTTTATATGGCTTGCATGCCGTTTACTTTAACATATTACGGACGAAAACAAAATAATCCTTTGATGTGATTGGTGTTTGATACTTTTAATTTTTTTTAAGTAACATCACGCTTGTACTCCTCGAAGAGATAGGCAGAGCAATGTAGTATCTACGATCCCACGTTTCACCAGTTTCATTTTTTTTATCAATTTCATAACCATATATTGGGTGGTAGAATCAAAAATCTCCCACGCCACGGTAAGTGTATGAAAAGTGACAAATACAATATTAGAAGCACGTGAGGACTAAAAGTGTTAAAATGTTTCGGCACCCGGTGCTCTCAGCTTACCCCGTAGCAGACCTGGCTTGATTATATAATGACTACATACTCTCGATTTGATTTTTGACACTCTGTTCTCTATACGTATCCTGTAAGAGATTTTGTGTGATCATACTAGTAACAAAAAAAAATATTTGCTTGACGTGTTAAATAAATGTCGTTGACATTTGCGCAAACACGCGAAAACCACGGTCACAGGACGTGAATAAGTAATTGCCAGCGCCCTTTTGTTTTTTGGGAGTGTCACAGAATCGTTTAAGTTTTCTCTTTTATTCAACGACCTCAGAGCGCTGGGAAGGGGAACGATCATTTTATTATGAGCGAATCTTGAACATTTTACGCAAATCTACATGAGACATCGTCAACATGTTATATTTAGTACCTACTACGTAATATATTGAGTACATTACGATGCACTTTGGTGCAATGGTTAGTAAGCATAGCCGCCGAGCCTCTAGTTTTATTAATCAGTTGTCTGTCATGTGACAGACTCCGCCTAATGTAGGATCAACTGCGAGTTATTTTAATATAATTAATAAGGCATCACAATAAAATTATTTAACACTAATGCAACAAGATTTGTGTAAGTTTATAATAAGGATATCAAACTTTATGTGCTTCTGTAAATTCTTTGGACAAAACTAATGCTTACTGGTGTTGTTGCGGTGTCTTCAACGTTATAATAATAATAATTGAGCTAGAAAACAAGGATATTCTATAAGAGCTAGCCGTTTCCTGGAACCCTGTACATAACCAAATGATAAATAACTATTGAGGCCCAAGTAAAGTCATTAAAAAAACATCGTGGCCAAACTTACACACCTCAAAGTTCTCAAAAATATTATCGAAGACACGATAAATGCGTTAACCCGTACTCGACAACATCGTAGTTGACAACCTTGTCTTATTCTGAAAGGAGATCTGCCTCCAGTAGTGGAACGAAAAACGGGTTCATGATAATAATGACGATTAACAAAGATTAAGGCGGTTAATGAGATGAACAATAAACATAATAAACTTATGCAAAGAAATTGGCAACCATCTTTAAATTTATGCGGACATTAAAATTTAATTTAATGCTTGCAACATGACAGGAGAATGGTATTCGAAATTCAAATAGGCATTTTAAACCAACATTGAATTATAATTTTCAAAATGTGTTCAGTACAAATAAATGAGCATAATATTTGCATAAATATTCCACAAACTCACATTTTAATGTAATGCCTATTTTAGGATAACACTTTCCAAAATTGTAAAGGAATAGATTTTAAAACAGACAGATACTGATTACCACACAGCAAGACATCTTCATAGCAAGCAAGCAAGCAAGCAAGGCTTCATAACTTATTCAGTTAAAATGCCAAGACTCGTAGTCAAAGAGGTCGCAGATCAATAGACTGAATACACTCGGCCTTGACAATCGTGCTCCACAACTGCACACTAATGGGTAACAAAACACGCTTGTTCCTCCTTACATACAATCCTATATACATACTATAGTACACTTGTGTCGTACATTTATTTTTGTTCATTGAATTATATTTGAACATTGTTCAAACACTGTTTAGAACAAGGTTCTAAGTTCAAACGCTATCGATTAAATTTTCAAATTCGAACGTTACTGAGGTTCTTATTTCAAATAGTATAGCTCTATAATTTTTTCTTCTGTACTACTGTTTGACCATAGACTATTTTTTATTATTATTATAGGTATATTTGACTTTATTTTTATTATATATTATATTATGTATTTGATATACCAATAATATAACACTCAATTTAACTATGCTAAACCTGACACCGCGCCGTGTAGGTACTTACGCAATATTCTTAAGAATAATGCTAAGATTTATCTGCACGTAATAATTGTACACAGATAAGTATAGCGTAGCAAACCGGAAGAACAGTAGATAGATATAAAATAGAAATTAACGATGACCGAGATTAGTGCAATAGTCAGTTAGAATCCATGACTGGCGCGATATAGAAAAATGTTAATACATCTTCAAATACCCCACTTACATAACACTAAAATCAATAGCTATAATTACCGACCATAACCATAATCAACGACCTATAAATTATTCAACAAATATTCATATTCGAGGCACCGTGACCACGATACATCTATTAATGCAACCAAAAAGTAATTCAAGCTATGTGTTAAAACAGCACAACTTATAGAGATGGTATCATCAGTAACAATAGAAAGAACGTTACCCGTAAGAAACTTTCCAACCGTCGCAGTATATAATTAAAAATACTCACCGATACGTTTCGTTGAAATTTGTCGAGTGGAGTAATTAAAAGGCACGTAAATGGTCTGGTCGGTATCTACACTGAGTTCGGGCGGTATTTTGTTGACGGCGTGCACCTCGTTCAAACACAACACACTGTCTATCGCGCACTGATCGTTGTACATTGTCGTGAAGTCACGGTTCACTGGATTATCGTCCACTCTATTATTGTTTTCCACATATTTTTTATCTTTATCCGTATACACTAAATTGGCCACACCTTTCAGATTTTTCTGACAGGAACTTTCAGCTATCACTCTCATTTTGTATGTACCGACAGGTTTATTAGCTTCTAATATAAAATCGGCTCGCTCTCCTCGTCCCAAACTGATAGAATCGACAATCTCGTTTTGGATCGTTTGACCATCGAGGGCAATAAGTTGAAGAACGTGTTGTTCTACCGAAAACTTCATAGGACAACTCTTCGCCCCACCGCCGTATGCTAAGCGAAATCTAAATCTTTTGCCGTACTCTACAATAAATGTAGTTAACGGAGCATCCATCGATTCCGGAGTATTTCCTTTGCCATTAATAAGCAATGATTCAGCGTTAGGTATTTTAGAAGTAATACCAGCTAAAGGTCCCATTGAATGGCCCCATTCGGAAACATAGATTGTATGCTCTGTAGCATCCACGTCGTACAGACTTCTCAGAGGGTCTAAACGCGAAGATTGACGAACGATGAGTGCTCCCGACAGGCCATCCGAAGCATCCGCAGCTGAGTGAGCGTGATACATATGTGTCCCAGCTGCCGAAGCACGGAATTTGTATTGGAAAGTGGTGTACGCTGGCTGAGGACATTGCGTAAGCATTGGGGCGCCATCCATAAACGGAGTCTCCTTCTGGGGCTGTCCGCGCCAATGAATAGACAGAGTATGAGCAGGTGCCCTATGCACCACATCGACGACCAGAATATCGTTTTGGCACACGTGAAACGCTGGAGCCGGCAGTTCTCTGTTAGCGGAAAGCACACCACGCTCCCGACCATCTGCCGTTATGCATGTAGATGGACACTCCAAACCACTAGCTTCCATACAACTGCTACACGACCTGTAAATATGTTAAATGAAGATTAATTTTAATTCGATTGGAAGAAGTGAAACTTCCTTTTCATATGGTTACTGCGTACTTGCTAAATGTCTTATAAACTTCGATGACGAGCTTCACGCGGCATATCATGGGCCAGTCAAGCTCGTGACATTCGCGGTCGCAGTTCTCGAAATACTCCTCTGGAAAAAGAAACTTTTTTACAATCAAAACAATGTAAACAATATATGCATTTACATTCACGCAACGTATTTCATAAAACTTTTATACAAATCACATTTATTACTCTTATGAATTAAACATAGACACAATATTATTGCAAAATTTAAATAAAGATCTAAATATCCCAGAGGTTCAATGTTAATATTCCTGTAGAAACACGCCACTAGACTAGTTAATAAAGCAAGTTTATATTACAGGTAATTTTCTTGTGTATATAATTTATATTATACCGAAATGTTTTAATTTCCATAGAATAGTGGAAGGTCGATACAAGACATTGACTACTTAAAGCAGTTTTTAAACCAACCCCTAAATAAAACAGTGGTATTAATTGGATGAAGCCGTGGATAACTAATAGTTTAAAATAAAATGATGATCATCAGCCTATCCACATCCACTGCTGTTTTTGTTGGTTATTGCCCACGTAATCCCCAGGCTGGGCACAAAATATGTACGATGAGATAAACCTGCCACTTTTTAATTGCACGACTGATATCCTCTCCAGTAAGAGAAATAAAAAACAATTATAATCAACGTTATATGTCTAGTATACCTATATTTATATCATACTTTTAGAGTATACTTCGTAAAGACGTACAATACGTTAAATACAACGTGCAATACTTCGGTACTGGCTGACAATTTAAAGCATAATTATACTACAATGTTAATACCTACATTGAATTAAAAATATACGGTACCTACATGTCACTAACAGTGTTTCCATCGCGCGTCTCACTCACCTGGCATCGGGGTGAAGTACACAACAACGACAACACTAGCCATGATCGCGCACAACACGACCATCCTCTGCAAGGACATCAGCATGTAGTTGGGCTTCTTTATAACAGCAATGTGCGAGTCTGCTACGTCCTTTTCCAACTCCATTTTTGTTTTATTATGTCTCATCAAACAAATTTTACTTCACAGATTGTAAAATGTCACGCGTTCGCGGCATTTCTTACGGCGTATTGTTTTTAAAAATCGCGCAGTGTAAGGTGACTGTTGACATGGAGCCGTGAACGTCATTCGATGCGGCCTCGCGAGACGACCAGCGAGTGGCGACTGGGCTGGAAATGTACCAGCAAAGCAAACAGCGTTCAGCTATACGCGTTGCAACATCGGGTGCACCTCACGCCACTCGGACGCCGGTGGCGGATCGAGGGCTTCGCTTCGGAAGTAAATTGGTTAGTCGCGCGCTGGGCTCTCACCGCATTATTACGTCATTGCGTATCAAGCAAGAGATATGTATATTAATCTGTGATAAAGTGGAAACCAGTTGAATACTTCCGGGCCAAATGGTTATTATAAACAGACGCGGGAGATAACAATATCGCAATGGTGAAACATGTCCAGTAACAAATTAACATTATTAACGTTATGTTAGAACCAATTATGGTATATTTATCTATCTATATTTTTATACCCAACGACGTGCTTTGAACATTATGGGCACTTTTGTTAATATATGATTATCACTATTATATAATCAAGCCAAGTCACTAAAGGCGTGGACAGAGAGCACTGTTGCCAAATATACCCATCCTCACAGAGATGACCTGCTTCTTCTAAATTCATTAATCTATTCATACGTGTGACTATGATTTAAATTACACTTTTGTTTCCTTTAACATATTACTGTCTAGTAATTACAAATTGCAGTTTAACATATTTTGCAATATATTTCATGTAGAAATCGATCATCAGCATAAGTCCATTAGACTCATGCGTTACTGAACTGGATCACTGGAAATAGGCGTTCCCTGACGGGTTTTTCCCATAATCCCCACGCTGGGCTTCTCGCGCCGTCTACACTGCTGCCCGTCAGCGACCAAGACATTTAGCCCTGCCTAGGCAGGCAGAAATTGTTCTCTAACGCGTGTGAAATATGCTAACCCACACATAGCTAGGCGTGGCAGACTATAGCCTAAACCCTCTCATTCTGAAAAGAAACCTACGTTCCAACAGTGGAATAATAAAAGGGTCGGAAAAAAAGGCAGGCTCCGAGTTTAGTCACCTCTTACGACACCATACTACCACGGAATGGGGTCGGTGGATAAATTCTTTCTCCGCTCCGTCACGTATTAGAACCTGTTACAAGAATCCATTTATAAACAAAATTAGCTGAAATGCTTTAAGAATTCCAATGTAAACACACCACGTGACCTGATAATTAGATTATAAAAGAATCAAATTTATTATTGTTTAACATTAATTAATGTGCACAATCCGGCGGCTTTGGCATAACCACGTTTCGTTTTAAAAAGTATCTTAATATCAACTCATAATATTCAGGCAAGTAAACCCTATAACTAGAGCAGTGATAGCCTAGTGATTTGAAGTTCGAACTCTCACTCCGGGAGACCGGGTTCAAACCCTAGTATGCACCTCTTAAAAATGTGCGTTTTAACTTTAAATATCACTTGCTATTGGATTTGTGCCCGGTGCATGGCAATAGGCTCACCGCCTATTCCATAGTGGGACGTAAACGTAACTGGTGAAACGTGGGAGTGCACTACACTCCTCTGCATATATCTTCGGGGATAACAGGCGTGATGTTACGTTTTTTTTAATAAACCCTATGCACAAGGTCTATAATTTAAAGAAAATTTATTCCCATTTTACCTGTTATATATAAATATTTAAAAGCCTTGAGCATTCATATTTTTTGAAATACATAAAATATTAATAATTAACATATGACTCCCATCCAGGACGAAGTAAAAAAGTATATAGACGATAATGTTTGGTGAATCACGGGAGTGTATCTAGTACATTCCTCTGCCTACCTCATCGGTATTACAGGCATGATATCACGATGTAACACAACACAATGTATGTGCAATATAGGCCGCTCACAATCTTGTCGATTGTACTCGATTTTCGACAAGAGAGCGGATTGTGTTATTGTCCCGTGTTATGAAATAGAAAAAACATTTATCAATACAAATATCACATAAGATAATTACGCACCAATCCACGATTTATACCAGATTATACGATTTATACGAAATAACCAGACACAAAAAAGGTTTTTTTTTCTTTTTCCATGTTCAGGCTTGTACAAAACTTTACAGTTGAATAATGATACATTACCTACTAACTAAAAACCATGTGTAATGAACTGCCATGTGCATATGTAATAATATATTGCATGTACCTATAATCCTTGTAAGCCCATTAGATCGCAAAAAAAATGTGGCTAATTTCGTAGCTTCTACCGTGGCGTGGCAAAAAAAAATCGCAATGCGTTTGCGTGCATTGATTTCTGCCTATCATAACATATTTCGTTAGCTCGTAAATTAGTTCTGACAAAATTTTTAAAGAAAAAACATGTTTTTAAAATCACCTTTTTAGGTCATTACTTTTATAATTATGTATGTATAAAAGACAAATAATGATTAGTGGCTACTACAAAACTTATCATTAGATAGTACATAAATATAAATAACGTAACAGATTAGAACTATTTTTTATCACGTTAGATCAAATAACTAATTGTTAGGGAGGAAAATTTTTGTGATCTAAGAGATTTAAAAATTTACTCGAGTGATTGACGTTTGACAATTGCAATTGACAGTTGACAACTTGAAACAACCTTGCTGATAACGAAATGTTCACGTGAAAATACTTTATTTTAGGGAATAAATTGAACTCCTGGACTTGAAACTTTTAAGAGTTACGTAAATGAGAGATTCGTTACGAAATTCTGTCATTTATGTACTTAATGCACATGAATAAAATGAGTTGACGCTTGATTTAGATTAATATTCTAATAGACTACTTTGTATAAAAGCTTGATACAATTATTTATATAATTATCATGGAAATAACTAAGAAAAACTTTAATGAACAGTTCGATAACATAAGTAGAGAATTAAAACGTTCTTGCTTCGTGGGTTTTGACGCGGAGTTCACCGCTATTTTGTCTGGAGAATCGTTTAAATACAGGTAGTAATATATAAGTTTTTTGCCTCTGTTGTAAAGCAGCCATCATATTTACCTATGCCTTGCTAAGTTTCTTGTATTTCTGTGCAAAGTAAAACACAATTTTTAGTATAAAATATAGATGATAAACATGTTATAGATAACATTAGTTAAGAAAAACTGCTGATCACAGTTTGGTACTTGGTATGTTGTTGGTGTTTCTACAGGTAAATTCTAGAAATGTACCT
>DWTO01000395.1:0-21918 GCA_018244755.1 Jemadia pseudognetus | reverse complement strand
GGACGTAAACGTAACTGGTGAAACGTGGGAGTGTTCTACACTCCTCTGCCTACCTCTTCGGGGATAACAGGCGTGATATTACGTTTTTTTTATTTAATTTTGTTTATGTTCTTTAAACTAAGGTCGTTCTGACACATGTTGAATTTAAAAATGGGTTTTATTTTATGTATAAGAAGCCAGATATTTATAAGACGCGGTTTAAGAAAAAGATAAAAACATATGTATTTCCATAATGTGCTTTCAAATGCTTGAGTATTATGAAAAATATGAGTAATATAATTGATTAATATGAATAATATGATTCATCATATTATTTTCAGTACAATTTCGCTTAAATTAATTAAACGCTGTGAATCTATTTGATTTCGATCGTATTTCGTACACTTATTACGATGTAAATATCATAATTTATTCATTTCATTTTGGTTAATTCGGCTTGTATATGATTTATTTGTATTATCATTGGTTCATTTTCAATTCAACTTTAACTCATGTATTATATTATTTATTACTGATTGTGTTAACTGGTGTTTACGTAAGCTATTTTCACGCATAATCGAAGAAACGGTAACTCAATTACATGTCATTTATAAATTGACTTCTTAATTTTCATAATCAACATACACATGAAAATTTACTTAAAGGGATCTCCGGCTAATGGCTAATAACTAATTCTAGAACACGTATTTTATAATAGATGTGATTGTAAGTACCATATCGATCGTAGATTGGTTGAATGGACGACTGCCGATTGAGAAATCCAGGGTTCAAATGTCGGTCTGGTACTATTGGATTTCTCTAGCTTTTAACTTCTACTAACTACTAACTTAACTTCTAACTCAAGATTTTCTGTTAGTGACTCAGTGGCCCAGTGTATGGCAAAAGGATCACCACCCATTCCATAATTGGACGTCAACATAACTGGTGAAATGGGAAGGTCTACTACACTCTGCCTACTTTTTTGGTGATTTCGGGAATGATATTCTGTTTTATTACGCTGTAAAAAGATCGCGCAATCAATCCAAAATATTCGTTCCTGGACAGCTCTTCTGAGCGCGTCCAAACTACTGTATATTCAGCGGGATTATGTTATTTTTTATACGCGCATAGAGGTCTGTATTCACGCGCTTTACACGCAGCGCGCTTGCGTAGGCGCGCTGCTACCCGAGTATACACCGAAGAGTCCTATGAATCTTCTACGCGCACCGTACCGAGGCAGACATAAACGACCGATTTTGCGCGTTAGAGCGCGTATACTGTCGTTTGTTTTATTGAGGCCCGAAAGCTATAAGCTTAAAGCGCGCCGAAAATACTCAGTTCTGAGACGCCCTATTGACTTCTTGATTATAATTTAACTATATCGCCTCGTTACTTCAATAACAGGACAAGTTATTAAGAAGCTATTCCGAAAATATTACGTTATCGAAGCAAAGAGGCGATATAACAATTTACTTACTCCTTACGCGGCTATTTTGTGGAAACTATGACTGGGGGGAGTATTTTTCAAGTCTGGAACCTATACAAGGTTTGTCTTCCATTTCGCTTAAGATATCATAAAATTATGTCGTTTATCAGCAAATGGAAAAAATTATTATTCGACAAAGTGTTCTCATTTCAAATTATTCAAAAAAAATCTTGAATTATCTTTATCTGTAATTTGCTTCAAAACATGTAAAGTACGAACAGAGGCAGCCGTTGATATAAGAAGTGAAATAAAAATGCTTTGCAATAGAAATTTTGTCACAATGTGTTAGTTGTATATTTATACGACCGTAACACGATGTCAGCGGTCTTTGAATAAGTAACGGGACACATACATATGGAGCTATAAAAATAAATTTTTGAAGACACTGAGCTGCGCCCATAATGTAACTAAAGAATATAACGTTACATATTTCTCAATATTGATTTTATTACGATCCAAAAGTTAAGATTTTTAACATGGATAAATGTGCTAACGGTTTAACAATTAAAATTAATTATATTATTCCGTTAATGAAGTGTTAATGTACTACAAAATAATCACATAATTATACAATTTACATGCAATAGTTTTGATTAAATGACAGTAATATTAATCAGGCTCGCTATTGAGAAAATTCACGCCATATATTGTACATGAAAGAAAGAACGCCGTAAACCAAAATGTAAATAACGCCGCATATAATGTAGACGTAGACGTGAAATAAGTGTGTACTTGACTTTACAATTCTCCACCTTGTGTCACAGGTCGCAGCTGCCAGCGACATCTGGTGTTGCAGCTATTGGCGGAAATTATATCCAATGCATCGCGGGCTTGGGCTCTGAATAATAGAGAATCACGAGCCTGAAATACCAATTGAATTCCGTTAAAAGAGAAGAATTCGCAATTTTTGCAACTATGTACCTATATGTGTAGTGTAGTAAACTTTACATAGTATGTATTGTATTTTATCTATTATATGAGATGTTGGGTTTATGTATTACAGAAATAAATATAAGCAGCTTTATAACAGGAAAAGATTTATTTTTAAAGCTCTATCGTCCATGTAGTAAATATTTATGTTTCTCATAAAGTTTAAAGCCGCGTAAAAGACGGTACCTTCGTTTCATACGATACATTTTCGACCATAACTTCGATCTGTGAATGGTAGTTCAACTGTCGTCGTTTATTGAAATAATATCCCAGTATCGTAATTCACAGTTTTCTAGATCTAGTGACAATAAACAAATGGTAGAAATATATTAATGATGGAATTTTTGTGAATATTAAATTCTAAAAAGAATATTGTGTTAACATGTAACTATAAAATGGTATTTTTTTTTAATTATAGCTACGATAAAAATATGGTTTTGTTATAATACATACAAACATAAAATACATTATGCGTCTCTGTATAGTACATTAAACGTCTCTCCAATTTTGAAATACAAATTTCATCGAGTTTACTCAGTATAAGAACAAATATTTGTGTATTAGTTAATAATGAGCATGTCTAACCTGTACAAAACACCTAAACATACAGCGCGCACATATTATTTTGTTCGGAAACTTCTGGGAAAGCTCCATTCACTCCATGTTTTGATTAATTACAGGAAGTTCATTTGATGGCAAGTTCGCGCGACAGCGGCTCAGTAATTAATCAGTGGAGGTCGTTGGTACCGCGGCCTTGCCTACGAAACGCTACGTAGGCCAGCTACGAGTGCGTAGCACACAGCTACGAGTTCGGAGAAATAGACTAGAAGATGGTAGCGAGCAAGTACGAATACGTCGAAATTAGCTACAAGTTTGTGCCGAACAGCTACGAACGATTTAGTATGCTACGCCGAGCATAATTGAAAAGGAATGCAATTCTTCAACTTCACAGCAGTTGCGCGGATTGCATGTGAATAAAAGTTAATAAAACCAATTAATTGTTGATTGCAAATATACCCATAACAAGTTACTAACTTCAACTTATAACATTTTAATATATAAAAAAACCGGACGGAATATTTATACAATTAAGATATGTATATATTATATAATTAATTTATATAAGTAAGATTATAATCAAAAACAATTTCTACTAAATACTGGAAATCTTTGTCTATGGCCTATGCCCAGCAGTGGACTGCACTACGCTAATGATAATGATGATAATGATAACACAAATGTCAATACAAATATAACAATGTAAAAAAATGTGAGTAATTAAATAGTGAAAATTAAATTGGTCTAACATAAGATAAATGATATTATGATCACAAACAGGTGCATATACATATATACATACAAATATGCGTAATTATATACACATATGTATATATATACATAATATGTGCAATTAATCTGTAAACCCTACAGAGGTCTATTCTATCGTTCGTGACGTAATCAGATCAGTTTCGCCGTTGAATTGCAGTAAATTGCATGCATTTTCTTGTATCGAATGCTCATGTAACATGGATTGAGCCTGAATCCATGCAGCTTACCGTCGAAAGAGCCTAAGTCGTTAACAAATCCACCATCCAAAATTATCTCGAGATTGTATTAAATATGTATATTAAAAAGATATTATGACATATAAAAAATAATAACATTAATTGCTAATCTGTAACAATATATTGAACAACTTCGCTCAAGGCTAGTTGATAGGCTGACTCCGTGTTATCGTAACCGTACAACAGAAATAACCTTAAGTTTAAAATTGTAACATGTGATAAAAATTCAACAGTCTGACACAAAGTAAACTGAGTCGTAAAAAAAAATTGTCCCAGATGGGAATCGAACCTACAAATCCTTAACTAAACTAAACTAACAATTTCCTTAAGTACTGGAAAAATGGGTCAATTGGAAACATTTTGTTAATGGTATATATGAGCATCAATGTCCCTCAATACTTAATGATCGCGTAGTCGCCGTTCCGTACAATATGCGGGGAGTAACTCAGAGCCTCCAATTATGTATTCTCTTGGCGTCGCGCCTCTCAGCGGTCATCAATGTTCGAAGCGAGCCGATACATATTGTGTGGTAATGGAGTCACTCGCCTTGCACACTGATTAGTTTCATACACGAATATACAACACCATAAGCCGTACTTCTTTATGTATGTATGTAATACACATATGTAGCTATATATATGAGGTTTTATGTAGTCATATATCGTTTGCATCGGACTCTGTACATAACACGTATTACCTACGTTAAAGTTTCCAGTATGTTTGACTTCTAATATACAGTGATAATTTCGGGCACCTACTGTATATTGTGCTCAAAGTTTACTTACTTTTAAGTTATTCTCAGGTTTTGATACCTGAAGAGTAAATTACGTAGGCACGCATTCCGAGCACGGAGTGCCAAACTACACTTATAGACCAGCCATGCTTTTTCTACATTCATTGCTCCCCTGATACACGCACGCTATATAACATAAGCTAGTCTTGAATATTTGTAGTAGCAAGTAATACTTTTATACTACAAGCTATACCGTTCAAAATTTCATATAGTTAATGTCACATTACATTTGAACCTGTTTGTATCTCGTCATTGCTTACATATTAGTATTGTATATGGCTGCCCGCTAAAGGTGTCTAGCCTATTGCTAATATCGGTATAATATTTCAATACAAAACAGATTACAAAGGCGGCGGGCTACGGCCGGGGCTCGTAACGAGCGGATTTATATAAAAACGTATTAAACACCAAAGGCGCGGCATATTTGCGCAATCTTCCAGCGAACTTAGCGCTGACACAAAGGCGCATTGTTTAGAAATATGCGCTGTCATCGCATTATTACAGCGCTTCACACGCTGCGCGATCCATACGCGATTTTGATGAGGCTTTATTACAAAAGGATGAGTGTAACGCAATAGCAATATAAAAATCTGTTTTCAAAGCTTCAGGTGTCGCCCTCGTATTCAAATATTATTGTAAGCTTAGACTTCACATACGCCGATATTTATGGCGTATGTTTCCTGTTTATATTCTGTAGGGTGTTGGATTTTCACTCAAAACGTTTTCGTATATTTCACCCGTGGTTAATGCTTTTCCCGTTTTATTGTTGGAAAACTGATGTTATTTAAATTACCAGTATTTGTAAGTATTAAGCGTTAATTTAAAAATCAATGGTTACGATATTAATATATAGATATAAACTTGAAACGGTATACATTATAAATTTATTATGTTTTTGTAGAGTTAGTGATTGTTTAATGTTAAATCAGCCACCAATAGCAAACAGTGAAAAGCTAGAACTTTTATGAGAAGAAAGCGAAAGAAATTCTGAAATCATTTGTTACTATGTATATATTATAGAACTCACATTATTCACTTTTATAAAACGACCACCTCGTTGGTCGTGTTGGTTGCAAGAGTGACTGCCGATCGACAGGTCCTGGATTCAAATCCCGGGTCGGGTACTATTAGATTTTTAACTAATATTTCCTGGTAGGGACTGGAAGCGGATGTGTATCCGGTGTATGGCAGTAGACTGACCATCTATTCCATAGTGGGATGTAATAGTGACTGGTGAAACAGTACTCAGCCCACCTCTTCGTGGATTACAGGCGTGATGTTTTATGAAATGAAACCATAATTACGATTACGTTTTACAACGTGTGTAAACGCCGTTCGTCTGTAGACACCCTCACGCTCCCGTGTCGTGACTCGTCACAATCTGTATTGAAACATTCTTTAGAACGCGGATTAATTGCATTTTTAAAGCGCGACCGCAATTACTTTTCACCAAAATATTTCAATAAGATCCTATGGACGTAACCGTAATTAATTTTACGAGATCATGATCATTCAAAATTGGTTGTTCGACCGTTGCTTTTAACCGTTTTGATTTTCGAGTGCGCCCGTTTTTTACGTAAACATGTCTGGATTATGAAAATAATCATTAATAATATAGTTACAACCCAGTATATGATACGACTTAATTAGAATTATAATATAGTTACACATAAGGTCTTAACTCACTTTTTTATTTTATATCTTATTGTCCATTAGCTTCCATTGGTTACTTCAAGTGTCTATACTGTAGTTGTAATGATTATATCTTTGAAACACTCAAATACGATCTTTGGATCTCAAAGTGAACAGACCACCTACTATAGAAATAAGACCACGAATAGTCTACAAATAGAAATAATTAAATGCACACTTGAATAGATAATTTTATATCCGAACATTAGTAATAGTAACTACGTCATAAATAATCGACCTAGTGGGGCATAGAGTCCAAAACTGGTTTTGCGATGAAAATTACTTTCTTGATCAACAGGCCAGTCTAAGCTAAAACTATCATTATTGAGGTTTAATTATATGTATATAATTTCAGTTAATGACAAACCAGATAACCCTACTTATGGGTTTTTGGAAAATGGAAACGCAGCAATGAAACCCCACTTGCTACTTAAAGGGGTAACGTTCCCAGTAGACATGTATCCGTGGCTTGTAAGGAAAGCCCCCAGGTGACGGCACATATGGAATAGCGCACAGTACAATCCGCAAGGGACGTACTTTAACTAGCCAGCTTCAGGTGATACAGTTTTGACGGTTGCGACATGAAAAGCATTTTCTGGACAATTCTGGAAGAGGATTTTCTGCACAATTCATTATTTATTTTCAAATGATATTTTTTTGTTATTCGATAACTTTATTATTCTTAATACACCATCATGCCAGGTAATTTACTGCGTAGACAAAAGTCTTCTTGCATTTTGATTTATTTTCTTCCGAGAATTTGTGGTCTCAGTCAGAAATTCCTCCGAGACTATGTATTTACGTGTGTACATTTAAAAATGTATATTAAATGTTACTTAATATACCTGCTAGTCAATAATGTAATAGTGTAAAGATCTTATTATCTACACATATGTAATACATAATATCGCGTAGGGTAGGTAGAGACCATTAATTTCCTTGAGAATTCATACTAAACCTTACGTAGGGACTGCGGAGGGATTTATAAAATCAAGCATTATCATGAATTAAATATACAATTATACACTCAGGTAGTACGGTATGAGTTTTGTGTTAGTAATTTTATATGAAAATACGATTGATGAAGCTTTGGTTGATGCGGCACTGGGTCGAGGCAGACACTATCAGTACGCGCGGGTCCTGATAAAATTTTTCACAAAGCGGCGCAAATTTAAATGTAGAGTCTGCAGGCATTCAGCTAACGAGGTAGGTGTCGAATCGTTCGTTCACGTCACGCCTATTGTTGTACATTGTGTGTGAGGGAAGCGTAGACTATAAATCTTGCAGATTTAACGCCATCCGAGAACGTTTTGGGGAGAATTTGCGTTCATTTTTAAGTAGCTTACGCGATTTTCTTCCTGTAGGGCGGGTGTTAAATTTTATTAAGTTACATGACATACTGAGTTAATTGTGTGTAAAACAAATTTTTATATGTGGATTATTCATTGTACGTAATCAATTTTATAATAACGTAATGTTCATATTCATTCATGATGCATGGCGATAGGCTCACCACCTATTCCCTATTGGGACGTAAAAGTAACTGGTGAAACTTGGGAGTGATTCTGCATTCCTCTGCCTACCTCTTCGGGGATTACAGGCGTGAAGTATTCAATTAATATGAAACAACATTCGTTAGTAGCCAAAACTATCATATACATGAAAAAAAATGTCATTTTATTATTATCAAATGAGTACAATGTTCAGCAGTTCATTTTTACTAATAAAAATGTTTTCATAATAGATGTTAACATTTTTCAACACATCTCCTGTTTAGTTTAAGGGAAATATTTATTCATTGTGGTCGCGCCATAATAGTAATACTGTTCTAATAGTTAAAAATAAATATGTCATGAATCGAAACCTAACATATGTAACGTCACGCCTGTAATGCCAAAGAAGGTGGGGAGAGGAGTTCCTGTGAACAGAAAAATAACGGTATGAGTAACTAATCCAAATTTTAAAAATAACTGCCAACTACGAAGCTATAACGAACGAAGACCAAGTTTCATGTTATCCTCCGAAACAGGAGACGTCATATTAGAAAACGCTTCACACAAAAATGTAGGGTACGTCCGTGTCATATTAACTTTCCTGATTGTTTGCAATCTACAATCAAATTTACAATCTACAGTCTACAGTATTATTCTATGTGTACTGCGCAGATAACAGCATAATAAGCAGTCCATAAGGTTGCCGTGTAACGAACGAGTCAAATTTAATAAAATGCAATTTACCAGAACGAAACAATATCGTTCGCATTAAATCACGGTTTGTTTGCAAATAAAACTGCGGAAACTGGGAAACTAAAATGTTTACGGGCAACGTGCGTTTCGGTATCGCAATGCATTTTAGTTGCCCCGGACAATATTAAGAGAATGATTTGTTTGTGGTGTTCTTCTTTCTGGCATATGTAAATATCGGTATTTTCACAAAGAAACGCTTTTGATACATTCTTAGTTATGAATGTAAGCCTGTGTGAATGTAATGTAATATTTTTGTGTGATAAATTAAAGAACATCATTACTAGCCTTTTGAAGTCCACCGCTGGAATTAGGCAATCCCTGAGGGGTAATGCTGATAATCCCTTCGCTGGGCAAGCGGGTTTATATGTACCTTAGGATTTATATGTAATCGTCTGTTTTTTTATTATTCAAAATTGTAGTTCACAACTTCCTATATATGTTGCTCGTGAAACCATTTCCCAAAGCCGTGCTTTGAAATAGAATGCTGTCGGTTTACCTACATAAAAATATACTGTTCGATAAACATTCGCAAAGCCTAAGCTCGAAAAAATCTGAAGCTATAAAAGCAAAATTGGACATTCGAAATTCCTTTTGTGGCGTAATCACCCACTGTTAAAGGATTTTCAGATATTTCTCCCCTAAGGGGATAAAATAGGCGGTGAAAATTTTGTGTCAAAACTTGTTAGCTGTGAATAATTTTATTCATGCGAATTCACTTGAAAATTGTAGATAATGATTAAAATCAGAAGTACTTCTTTACTGAGGTACGAGCAAAGCTGGGTGAAACAATTAATCTTTTCATATTAGTGCTGTTTTCACGGCCCGTTAAAAACTAACACAAAAATGAGATTTGGTATTCTAATTATTATAAAATTCAAATAGCGGGTCCGTTAGATCTGCACGTTACATAATTTTAAAATAATTCATAGAAATAATATTATTTTACCTAAATCGTACTCATCTATATCATATAATAAGATAAAAATCATATTTATAACATTAAAACACTTTACGCGTAAAATACGTAAATATTCGCATCATAAACGTAAACTACAAAAAAAACATAATTAAGTTTCGAACAGTACAACCGATATAACTTATGAAACTGTTCTGCGATTTCCACATCGCTTAATCAAATAGTCCCGCGTGTAGTAAATGTATTAAAGGAGGAACCATTGAGATTGATTGTGACTATCTTTCACGCCCCAACCTAGAAATAAGCCATAATTACCTCGAGCGCCGCACCGAAAGTGTTTGTAAACCGCTTAATACGCGAGAGATTGGGCGCGGCAGGAGCGACCCCCGTACACGGTTAATTAAATTCATTTCATCAATAACTTTCCCACACCATTAGAAGTTGACAAGTTAATATGGCTTTCGACAAAAAATGTAATATTTTGTCTTTAATCTCCTAAGAGGTAGGCAGAACAGTGTAGTACAATCCCACGTTATACCAGTTCAACTTACTAACATCGTATAATATTTTATAATAACAATATCTACCATCACATAATGCATTCTCGAGAAATTCTTTAAAGATTTTAAGTGAATAAATGTAGCAAAATCTAAAATATATTTAACTTGTGTTGTTCGATGTCTGCAGTTACGAGTATTGTCACATTCGTCATTACACCGAATTGCTATGTCGTGGTCTTCGGGTCCACAAACTGACGGAAAAATTTGAAGATCGTAAAATTTGAAATAAATGATCTTAAATACATCTCTCTGCCTGTATATGGCGGTATTTGGTTGTCTGTAATGTGCGATCCTGATCGTCGTAATTTTTAGCGTGCTTGAACGTAGCGACATAGAGCAAGATAAAACTTTCTTCAGGACGTTAGAAACATTTTACATGAATATTATATATTTCATAAAACACCCTCTTCATCTCGTAGATACTTTGCTCTCTAGCCCACTCTGGCCACTCACCACACTTAACGGCTGGATTGTGTCACCTAAGACAATCAACGTATCCCGACCATATACTCTACGGGTCTTCCTCCCTATTAACCTAACCATGTTCAACGCCTTTAATCGTGTTAAGTACTAACCGTAAAGAGGTGCAAAAGGGACGGAAGATTGTTTTATCCTTTTTTCTCCTTAATTTAATTTGTAGCTGAACCTATAGTTGAATTTGTATTGTAATACGAGCATAGCTACATAACACACGATAAATTAGGTACCTAGCTCTAAAGTACGGGAAACCCTTTTAGGATCATTTTCGTAGAGTGTTGAAAGGAAGTTTTGCAACACTCAGATTTATATATTTTTGAACGGCCCATTTTATATTTAATCTAGATGGTGCCTGTGGATATTACAGGCAATATCGCTGCTCTTATGTTTTTGTAAATGCAGTTACCATTTGCTACTTGATATTACCGTAAAAAACATTCTAACTTACAGAAGCAACGTTATTTCAACGCGTGATGTACAATGAATGATAATGGATTAATGTAACCACAGATTCCTTAAACCATTTATTATTTGTTCAATTAGATTAATCCCAACCCCCTCTTAACGCTACCATAACCTACTTAGTATTATAATACCTATATCTTTGTGGGTTCGTAACGTTAAAATACATGTATTTTCGTTTGACAATATTGTTTTACTTTCGCTCGATCTATAGCTGATGGGGATTGCAATTACATCACGATTCGTGAAATATTAGAATCAATAAGACTAATAAATCTGTTATTCCCTGTACTATGTAATATAATAATTTTGTCCAGCAATTATTACAGTTAGATGAAGGATGTACATTTATAACGGTGTATACAGAACATAGAACGGGCGATAGCCGCTAGTGTGCCCGCAGGACGCAACTCGCCCAATTTGTATTCAAATACATAAAGGTTCCCAACCCTTTGACAAGCGGCTCAAAGATTTAAGCAAGGTGGCCCCAATCTCGACTAATCCTATCAAAATGACTTTCGTACATACTTAATAGGGATGGCCATTAATTTTATTCAATCTTATCCCTGCAGTTAACCTAATATTTTTGCTGACAAAATCCTTATTCATAAACTAAACGGTATTTAAAGCGATATTCATAATATTTATTATTATTTATGATTGGTACAATAAAAATAAGACGTGGAAATAAAACTTCGGAAAATTACTTGATAAGTTAGGCGGAAAACAAAAGAAGTATCCTTAGGGATATTTCGTACTTGATAATAAGTTTAAAGATGTCCATAATACGATATGTTGACATTTTGGCCGCTGAACTTAGTTTTGCAGAGTATACGGACAAAATTATTTTCGAAGATACCAAAATAGGTATTTATTTTTTAATCGATAATCTCTAACTGTTAAAAAGACATACAGTTGTCATTCTACTTTACAATTGTTACGTGAGCAACTAGTTTATATACCGCGTCTTTGTACCTAACTACAAAATACAGACGGAATCCAAAGAGTTACAAATAATTCTTTCACAGCGTGGCTGTCTGTCGCTTTTGGATTCGGACAACCGTGAAAAGAATTTTTGACAAAATAAAGCCAGCTCGAGCTATGCGAATGCCGTGTTCTCTTAGATTTATTATCCTTGCATAACTAGACAAATGGCTCCACCAATTGTCCGTTCCTGTTCAACAAATTCCTACACAATTCTCGCGATGATACCACGAGAATGCCACGGAATTCTTTATATTTCTTTTATTAATTTATATCAGATTTCTATTTTGACAGTGTTTCATTCAAAATAGTTGAGCTGACATAGTACGTTGTGCCTTTATCCAGCGATGACATAACTTAAAAAAAATTATATCGTTGATAAAATGAAATCGATGACTATATAAAGATAAATTAATAAACACAGAGATAAACGAAAATATATCTTCATTTTGTTAGCTTTTACACAGATTTAGGAAAGAATGATTATCTGCAGCAGCGAGAATCTGTAGAAAGAAACATTTATGTCCAATATTAAGATCTATGTGTAACGTGTCTTAGTATGTAGCAACGTATGTAGAAATACACGCTGTCCAAAGTTTTTCCACATCCGAACTCCTGGTAGAATATTCTATGAACTTGGTTGAGTGAAGTACAATATACAGCGCGATAAAACATACATCAACATTATAATATCGACTGTTTTAATATTGTATTTGTACAGCGTAAATGCAGGATAAGATAAAGACGTCTAAGTTTATCAGCTGTGAGATCGAAATGAACTGGCGATGAACGCAAGCGACGCCGCAGGCTAAATCTCGCCCAATTTGTATTCAAATAAAGGTATTCAACCCTTTGACAGGCGCATTGTAAAAGTAAGCCCGATTTCCTCAACTAAGGCTCATTTCGCAATCTGGGGTTGCTTTGAATACCCTTGATAGATATTTATAGCCGGACCCCCGATTAACTCGTGTCAACCTTTCTTGTAAGGCTTAAAATATATGTCATAGGGTGCGTGATACGTGGCCCTCCTTTGTAGACCTTCGTCGACCCAAAACGCCCTTTTGAAGAATAGCCGTACTTAAAGGACTATATTTTACAAGGGCATATTTTTTATATCCTATTGTAGATGCGGATTGGGATAAAACTGCGCGCTCTCTGTGCACGTGGGTCCTCCGATACTACTTCCGGGTTCGAAATATTGCTACTTACCTCCATATTGCGTCTTCAAAATTATCGAAGTAGGTAAGGATACAAATGAACTAAACAAATGCACAATAAGCAGTAAACGAAAAGAAATATAGAAAGTAAATTAACTTTTAAAATGTGATGTCAGTTTTCGACACATAAACATTGGCAAAAATAGGTCCTTCTATTCCTTGAGATTGAATCAATCATACGTCCAGCCGATATCGCTGATACGCTTCGTGGACTTTTACTGCGTTTTCGAATAAATTAATTCTTCCGCAAGCCCAGACATATGATAAGTACTGCGTGCGAACCTCAAACTGAGTTTAATAAGTATCATAAACTACAGTGGATGTAAATTTTTAGAAGGACAGCATTTCCGCGAGGGTTACGTTCTGGAAAAATCCCTGACGTAGTTGCAGTTTGTAGGCGATCTATGAAGTTGAGCAACGACGGACCGGTTCGGGAATACCGCTGTAATAAGCCGAGTGCGATTCCATGCTTCATACGACGTGTTAAGCAGTTGGTTTCCATAATTTGGTTGCTTGTCCTCAGTAGGTAAGATCGTTAAACCTCGGCAAAAGCTTTGCAGGCGACTAAAAGGCAGCTGATAATAATGAATAGTACACCGTCTTACTTGGATTAGGTGTCTACCCCAACTTTTCATTATCATCTGGGTTAACTGGTGCAAAATGACTATTGACATTAAGTCTACCCTTTTTTACCAATAATACGTAACATAACATCACGCCTGTGATCCTCGAACAGGAAGCCAGGGGAGTGTAGTACACTTCCAGAGTATTTCCTGATACAAACAAATAAGGATAAACAAATTGTTAGTATAAAGGAGCACAATTGGTTAATAAGTAACTGCTAATAAATGTGACATACACAAAGAACAATATTTTCTATGAGCACTAATTAAAGACTTGTACACGTAATAAATAATACGAGGAGAACTCAACAAAAGTGAACCCTCAATTCAGTATTGTGTATCAAAATTCGTGTAAAACAAGAGCACAAAACGTGTGACACGAACAAATGGAGAACTACATCGTTAGCGAACTTGTCCGCAAAATAAACCAAACTTTACTCGGAGCAAATTTGAAACGCGCTCCCCGTAAGTAATTGACGAGAGCATTGTCGCGACCCGGAGATGACAAGTAAAGGTACCGCAATATATTACATTACGAATAATGCAAGTAACAAAAAATTTTATAAATTGTATAGTGAAAATTCTAAGTTACTTCAAATGTTTGTGGTAAATATGCATTTTTACACCTACACTGTTCTTTACTTTGCTGGTTTTATTTGCGATTTGCGCTCTAACTATTGCATTTGCAATTTGCATATTGTCCTATCCGATAAAGTATCAAGTATCGATTGTGTACTTACCTAGATTGAGGTCCAATTCATGTGTGGACATTCTACAGGTCCATTCCACACAGCGATATCGAATACGATAACAGCGCCGATCCTACGAATTATTGTCTCTTCTAACGATGCTATGAGGCTTGCCGCCAATTAACCTAACTCTAATGTATTTAAACATATTAACTATGACAAAAGAATAAGCTTAATGGCATGTCAATACACTTAATTCGAGCACTTCCGTTCATTCATACTTTAGTGGAGTAAATGTTGATGTTTGTATGTTCCTAAAAGTGACCTAACTAAATCGTAGCTTTTAATAATTTTAATGTAGTCATAATTATCAATGTTTTTATTCTCATTCCAGTTTTATTTATGGGTCTTGGATCAGAATGAGAGAGATGTGCTCTCCACCTACCCCGTAAGGGACCTGGCGTAAAGATATGTATTTATGTAAGCATCATTGTCATGGTCTGAACAACCCAGCAGATTTTATGACAATAGATTTTTCTTTAAGTAAATTTCTACATACATCCATAATTATATTTACGTCACGTCTCTTGCAGAGAGCACATGCTGCCAAATATCTCAATTCCTACACACCTGTCGTGCTTCCTCCACATCATTTAGATTTCTATCATCATCAGCCTATTCTCGTCCACTGCTGGACATAGACCTCTCCGATAGCACGCTACTGAGCTCGATCTTCAGCTCTTCGTATCCAAGAATTTTGAAAGTATTCCACATTATCATCTTAATTTACCTTCATCTATAATTCCGAAAGGATTTATTGCGTAGTTTTATTTATCGCATCACCAGAATCACTTATAAGTAAGAACATCACCCCGTAAGTCACGTAGTCCCATAAAGCTCTGAAAAAACATTGTAACGTTTACACAAAGCGGCCATACATCAAGCAGATAATGCCGGTATGATTAAATGACGTAGGATTGGCAAATAAACTGTTTTCCAGCGAAAGTTGCGCTATCAGCCTGTTCGGTGTGAATATTTTGATAATAATTGTGTACTATGCAAACGATATTTTGGATACAAATATTATTATTATCTATATTGTAAATCGTACAAGGAAATAAATAAGCAAATCAGATTTCCCGTCACGATTATGTGACGAAAAGTAATGGTCTGGAAGGAATTTTATTATCACAAAATATCGTTCAGAACATTTGAAATCTGAAGGCTATTGTCTTAGGAATTCAAAATGTACTTTTATACTGGTAGCGTGACAAAACTTAATTTAGTCGTCAAAGCTACCTAAGGGCATGAGGGCCAGAAAATTGTCGCCAAGGCCAGACTAACGCTAAAAGGGTCTCTGAACACTAACTTAAACAAAGCGCACTGAGGCGAGAACGGATCGAGTCTCGAGTGATTACAATTCGGCGTACATCTGTTTGCTTTTACTATCGAACTACACTTGAACAAAATGAATGCCTTAGAGATATACAGTTCTAAATAGGAGTGGGAATGAGAGAATTCGCGAGTGAACGTTTTAGTCTCGAAAAGTATAATCAAATATTGTTGTCGATTTTAAGAACCGTAACATTAGGAACTTTATTGAAAGTACCTTAAATATTAATATTTTAAGTCATATAAAATATAATACAATAATACTTTTTTACATGCCACATAAAAACACAAAGCTTAAGCAAAGTTAGGCAATAACAATAGGCGGTGTTATCGCTAAAAGAGCTATCTCTTTCAGCCGACTTTAACTGGAGGGAGATTATTTAAAGACAATAAAATGGGCAGGCCATATAAAATTGTATCTCCGAAAATTAGCGGACGGAATAAAATCAATCCGATGATATAATATCTACAATTTGATGTTTTCATGCAATATGAGATAAATACAACGATATATGTATACAATGATATATGTATACAATGATATATAGATATATCATTGTATACATATATCATATCACATATATCATATCATATATATCATATCATATCATATCATATATATATATATATCATTGTATACATATATCATATCATATACATGTATACAATTTGAGATAGTAATGGATATATCTGGTTTCAGTTATGAAGCTGATTCCACTTTATCTATAATTGAGAAGCATGTTAAACGGAAATGTATTTGGATAAAATGTATCCGCACAGTTATTGTGCACTTCCCTAGTAGAGTTTAGAGTCAACACTGCTGTGTTGTCTATGCCTCGGTCTATAAATTAACACCAACAAAAAATTCCTAATTACTCTTTAGTAGAAATATATTACGTGAGATTTATAAGAGGGGTAAAAATTATTTTTTTCAAAATTCAATATAAAATTAATCGTAACCAAAACAGAAAAGATATAAACGCAAATGATATTGCCAAGCGAGGCGTCTTGAGTTAAAGAATTAATGAATAATCAAGGGTTAAGTGGCCCTTTTACAGAAGGTTCTAAGCCATTAAAGTAACTGCGTAATTCACTTGCGCTTTCGTTACAGTACTTAGCATGTTAATGGCAACATTTATGGCAGGTTTTCCTTAATTGAAGTCATTGTATTTGTATATTTACATTTAAAATAGCAAGCAAAATATTTTTAGAGTACATACTTCGAGCTATCCGTAGAAAAAAGATACTTCTGCATAATCATCACTTTACAGAAGAACGATTTGAAATTTTTCAAGCACAAAATGAGGATTAACATTTTTCTTAATTGTTCTAGAGGATTGATTTGATTTAATTAAAAACACTTTTTTTGGCATTTTGAATGTTTATGTAAATGTGACGGTTTATTATGAAAATGCATATCGCCGTATTCTTTGGATAAATAAATCACATGTAACTTTATTCAACTGGTATCTTTGAAAGTACATAACTTTAAGAAAAAATATTTTTCTAATACAATATATAGATCACCTTAGTTTCATAACTAAAATAAAACGATTTGGTATCATAATCATATGTTCTTTGCATAGGTCGACTTGCTCCTGAAAATACTCTCTAAATTTCTAATCTTCCTGGCAGATAACTGTTCGGGAACTTTATGCAAGTAGTAATATCGTATAATATTCGTGTTACATATTTTTCAATATCTATTAGGCTATTTCAATATACAATACAATACAAAACACTTTATTGTACACCACGTAGATATACACATAGATGAGAAAACAATAGAATATACACCTATGGAAACTTTACAAATCCTTATGTTTCAACTGATTAGCATCACTGCTTATACTATTGAATTGTATATATAAGATAAATTTTAATTTAGAACCATCACTGGGCGCGGGCTTCTTTGTACATTTACAAGAAGTCTGGGGTACATTATTCTGTGCTTGAGCGCAAAGGTGAAGTTAAAGCAAACACGATAATAAAAGGAACAAATTGGTTAACGCGTCTGCTGTAGAACTTGGGTATTTTCCATGAGCAGTCGTCCTTTATTTTAATATCAGATAAGGGCAGAAGATATAAAAACCAATAAAAGTAAGGGAGAGATAATGCTGCCCTGGGGAACTCCCGCCTTTAACTATCATGGGCCTACAAACGAAGCAACAATACGCAAATGTTACACCTCCAAAAATTAAAATTAAATTAAGCCCTGTGCTCAGTAGTAAAAAGGTATCGGTTTATTTTACGGGGAGTTAAAGTACGTCAAAAAAACTGAGTATAAAATGCTACTCAGATCAAGGAATATGAATAATGTTAACTTTATTCCCTATAAATAGCGCACATCATGTGTCCCTTTGAGAGTTCTGTTGCTGTCATCATCTTCAACCCCTTTATTATTTTACTGTTGGCCAATTGAGTAGAATTAAAGCTATATACTCTGCCACGTTATTCAAGCGCAAATGGACAGACAGTCCTTAGAGGACAGTATAAAAAAACTCTGCGTGCAGGTTTCCTCAAGAAATGTTTTTGTGTTACTTTAAAGTGTACAGGTTTCCACACGTTGTTTTCTGTGATATTTAATATCAAAACGCACATTGTTAAGAGGTCCATGGATTTGTACCCAGAACTCTTGGAATGAGAGGCTTAATTTCCAACAACTAGACTATCACTGATTACTAGGTTATGATATACCTACGGTTAATTAATTCTTATTGTGGTGAGTGGAGCGAGTTGTAACTATGTTTCGTAGTTTTGTATATTCATCAGTCCAGGATACGACAAAATTAAGCGGGGACTCCGCGGTGCTTCACTTAAGAATATAACCCGGAATTTCTGGAGCTAAATAACTAAAGTTAAACGGCGACAAACCTATAGAGACTGCGGCGAAATAATAAAGGAAGAATTCGAGCTACCGTCTGTAGAAGCTCAATATAACTTGACCATCCTTAATGTGATAGAATAATATCTTAAGAAGAGTTCCGCTTATAAACATCAGGCTTTAAGCCTTACTACTGCTTTGATCATATTTTATCAAATAGCCTTTTATTAAATTACTTAAAACAAAATCAGAATTGACACCGACCGGGCATACTCTGTAACGTACATAAAAAACATAATTTTGGAAGTTTTTCTTTGACAAAATGCTTTCATAAAAGTTAGCGTCTCCTTTTTTAAGGCATTTAAATGAAACAACTTGAACGTTACTCCGTTTTTGTATTCCTTTAATCTTTGATTAAAAAAAATGATAAAGCAACGGAGGTCCTTTTCGCGTCTTGACAAAAAGTAACTTCAGCTTCATATAATATTTGCAAGGGAAAATCAGGACTGCGCTCGATTGTTGGCGAGAAACGAGTGAACGTCTCACGCACTTTATGATGCATTAAGATTTTTTTCTGTTTTTCTTATCACGCCTGTTTCATTTTTGTGCTTTTGTTACACAAAAAATATATTTATATTACATGCGTGATGTTAAAATGACGATGAAATATCTTTTTATAACTTATTGTATAATATACATAACATTACTTTTTCTTTATACTGAACAAACATTTCATATTAATTATTATAACTTTGTCAATAGTAACGAGACTTGAAAGTTAGGTACCTATATCTATTCAAAAATGTAAGAAGTTCTAAGATTAAAAAGAGTCTCCTGAAAAACACTTGAGACCTGTTATTAAGTGGTTCAACTTTTTTTATAACACTAACCTTTAAAGTAAGCACTTTTAAGCGTAGGAGAAAACCTGTTTACTTTACATTAAATAAAAAATCTACCTTTTACGTGCTTAGATTTGAAATGGCTGCGCACGTCTCATGCCATTTAAATAACTGAGGGTAACTTTCGTGGCTCATTCTGAATGTATTGCTGCAATACCTATTGATAGAGGTCACCATAAATTGTCTTCTTTTTTATAAATTGACTCATACATACATATGTCCAGCGAAAATATACGTAATACAAAATAAAAATTGACTTGTAAATTTTTCAATATTAAATCATTGCTTACGTTTTAATGCAATGGGTTAATGGTGCAGTTGATCGGCCAAAATACTCTAGAACGGTGGTTCAGTGTGGTTTTCCGGAGAAACTGAGAAGTGAACCTGAGTCATATGAACTATATGAATAACGTAACAACATACGAAATGAATATTAAAGTTAGAAGAAAAGTAACCAATTTAAACATTGATTTGTTCCTTAATGTGTAATATCTTACTTACACAAACTTAATCAAAACTACTTTAAAGTAAGCAATAGTGTAATTGTGAAGTAGGAAGCTTAACAAATTAATTTGAACCTTACATAGTGGTGTTAATATTTGTTTTCGTCTGCATTCCTTCTAGCACAATTTTGTTTATTGACAACATTATTTTAAGACCAGGCTCAGGCACTAGTCAGTGCCCTCTAAGGAATTAGACTGTATTACTAAATAATTGTATTTATAGTATCTAATAATACTGTTAAAAATTATGTTTGTATCTAATTTACTTGTAATCTAAGCAATAAAATTTAACTTCATTAGTTTTAAAAGTAGTTAAAGTATGTATATATATAACATTTGAAAAGAAATGAAGAAGAATGTATGTCACGCCTGTTATCCCCGAAGAGGTAGGCAGGGGAGTGTAGTACACTCCCACGTTTCACCAGTTACGTTTACGTCCCATTGTGGAATAGGTGGTGAGCCTATTGTCATTCACCGGGTATATGTCCAGACTTTGAGCCACAACTACGAGAGATAAATTAGAAAAATTACATACTAACGTCTAATAATATTGTTTTCTAGATAAATATAACTTTGCCACAATTATATGCTGTGTTTTTACGACGGGCTCATAGAAAATACTTTATGAAAGAACCCTGATGGTCTAGGGCGTGTACACACGAAGATTTTATAGCGTTAATAAAAACGCGACCGTTTTTTTTAAACGCCTCACACTTAATATTTAAACGTTCATGCATGTTCGTTGCATGTAGATGTTCGTTGAGAATACTATGCGGTGTAAACGTTTACAAAATAATGACGTTTGAATGTAAATCAGAAGACATTCGCATATATACATAGATAAGACCTTAATGTTAAATATATTAGATATATCAGAATATAAATATTTATTATCTATGAAATAAAATAATAAAAAAATTCGAAAAATACTACATAGTATAGCCTTTTTTACTTGCACTAATGGTACCTAGATAAACTAGTCAACAGGAAAACATATCATTATTTTTATTGTAGTGAACAAGAACGGATATAGTCTCTTGGACTCCACCTAGTTCTATGTATACAACTTGTTGAGAGTTTTCAGTGACCACAACACCCGTGAAAAGAATTATGTTTATTTGATTGCGATAACTTGACCTCTAACAGAAATAAAAAATCAAACTCGCTTTTACTCATAGTTGTAGCTGCTCTTGTCGTACGTCAGTTCAGTTCTCCTACAGGGTAGAAAAGATCAGCGATAGTCGAATTTCTCTATCCTTACATATCTGACGTGATTCATCTAGGTATCCTACTTAGCTCACTCGTACTGTATAAAACCGTCACGAGTGTAAGCGCCCTAAGGGTATCGTCCTGTACAATATCGTTAATTGCGCGTCACCCACGGGCGGCGGCAGATATTAAGCGATGCTTTATTAACAGCCTGTTTACTCTGACACATTCGCCTTGGCGCAGTTGTGTTGGTAAATTGAACATTCATTGTTTCTACATCACTAATGAACATGTTTAAAACATGTACCGATCATTTAGTGCTATATGTTTTATTTTTTTGGCTAGGAATAATAGTAGAGGGAATTATAATACTAGAAATAAGGATAAATTGGCAATACCGCGCTTTCGCTTAAGAAAGGTGTCTCATTCTTTTATGGGTAACTGTATTCGCTATTACAATAAAATACCGAAA
>DWTO01000394.1:0-21929 GCA_018244755.1 Jemadia pseudognetus | reverse complement strand
ATTTTTTTTTTAACTTTTTAATTTATTCACCAATAATAATCGGCACAATAAATCGGAAATGCGACACTTAACACCACGTTAAATCAAATCGATCGATTAAAATGACTCTACAACAGCAATAAATAACACTGCAATAACGATAAATAACCGTACAAAAACATGAAATAGCTCTAAAATAACTTTAAATATCTTTACAATAACATTGAATGACTGTAAAATAATATTAGTTAAGTTTTCAGTAGCGTTAGTTTACAGGGCGCGCGGGTTGACGGATGCCGCTTGAGAAAATGCAACCCGTTTCATTATGTTTTCTCGTTACGACACAAGAGTGATGGGGCCCCTCCAGCCTCCGCTACACCTGCTTCTAAATCTGTATAACTTGCTCTCCACTTCGGTAAATAAGAATTATATGCTTTGGAATTACTGAAATGGGATTTATTCTAATACTTACGGTGTTTTAAGAATTATGATATTTGTTCATAGTACATATGTACATGCGTGTGGATATAATGCAATGTATTTAGTAGGTGTGAATACTTGACATTCATGATTATAGTTAAATTATAGTTATTTATCCAACTAAAGATTTTAAAACTGACCAGTCTATTGATTCAGTGGTTAATGTCATTAATTGCTGCCCCAGGAGTTGTGGGTTTGATTTATATTAAACACAATTATTAATATGATTAAAGCCCAACTTGGGATCGGATCATCTTGCCTGAGTCGCCCCAAGACGCTACTGTTATTTGAGTATTTTTAAAATTGCGTGAAATTTTACTGAGGTTGTGTCTCTAAAAATATAATAATATGTATTAATATGGTCATCCACCATGTTAAGAAAATGGCTGTTATTCTAAGTTTGTACTCATATAGAATTTGATCTGATACTCTAATGTACCAAATTTACTTGTCTTTACCAAAATTTGTTCCAACTTGGAATCAAACCCTGCCCTACAGGCTAGTCAGAATAAGCCAGTGGAGGTGAAGGTCAGTGGACAACCTTCGGTATGCTTGAGCGACCTATTTGACATTACGGTCATCTTGTCGCTCTATCGTACGAATTGGTTTGATCTTGATTCCGATAGAGTTTCCGATAGAGTTCGATTTCAGTTTGAGTTTGATTCTGCCCAAATAACTAGTTTATATACATGTCTTTAGTTTTGTGGGCAGTGCATTTGACTTGGTGTTTGTTAATAATCATTTACAAATTAACAAACATACACACACAAACACACGCACTCACATATACATACATACTTTCACAACTTACGGTACCTAATTACATTATGTTCTGAATTTCTTATTTTTCACAAAGTGGGGACCTGGTGATTTAAAATATAGGTTTCGGTCCAGTTCGTTTTCGAAATGTTTATTATAGGGTATTCTAATTTAAGATGTATAGAAAATACAGTAGTTTAATAATTATACTCACTTCATTATTTAATAGATTAGTACACAAAGTAACTGAAGCACTTTAGACATTTTCCACAATTCACTTCAACTTAGTACATAGTTAACTTGTAACTGACTTAGGTATCACTACTCATACTATAATCACTACAAATAGTAGGTATACTTGTACACTACCACGACTATTGACAGTCATTTTCAAAACGAATGGTAAATTTTTTTAACAGAGCTTTAACGCTTCAAACGTTCAAACGTAAATGAATGTGTCATCTTTGACATTATCTGTGGGAACGAAAACGAGTTTAATTAAAAAAAAATATTTTAAAAAAACCGATTAAAACGGTCAAGATATTTAAAACGGGTTTTCTTATGATAATTCTTCGAACGCGAAGGGTCAAGATTCCACAAAGCATTTTTATCTTCGGGGGTCGGAATGACCGATGACCGGACAACGGTCATCGTGGGAAACTAGGGGCGTACGGCGCTTAAGGGTTGTGTAATTGTCGCTAAGAATGTTAGGGTTGCTTAGTAAGATACATTGTTTGCTGTGATTTTGTTAAGTTTGTGAAATTAGCTTTGGATTAGAAGCTTCGGCTACTATTTGATACATTGACTGGTCTGTTGGTTTAGTGGTTAGGGACATCGTTGCTAAGCGAGAGGTTATGAGCCCGATTTCTACTACAACTCTTCTTATTACGAGTACAATCCCTTATTACAATCAGAAGCCTACAAAACCGGCGTGCATGTATGAAGAGAATGATGAATGTGGAGGAGGCGCGGCAGGTATGTAAGGTTAGAGCTATTTAGCACTCGTTGCTCTCTGCCTACCCCGCGAGGGACCTGGCGTGATGATATGTATGTATGTATGTAATATTACCTTCCCATGACCATCTGGGTTTGACTGATAGAAATACTACTTGCCATTAACTTTTTAGGTACATTACACCCTTTGTTGACAACAATAAAGGATAAATGTTTAAATAAAGTATTTTCACTTTACTGTATGAAGCAAATAAATATATACGAAAGAAACGGATGGAAAAACGCAGAATACGAATGATTCGAACGAATTAATTACCGCGAGTTCATCGGGGCCCGATGCTATCGCTTAACCTTTTACAATCGGGGATTTATATCGTAACGAGATTGATCCCGAATTGCACGTATTAAGAGCATTTCATGATTACACAAGAGATATTCAGATGATCATTAACGAATCGTACATATGTACAAATGATCCGAACTGATTTATTCGTTTTCTGAATGATAGCCACATTAGTGAATTTTTTACATTTAATTATGTTCATTAATATTTAGTACGTTATATATACGGCAATGCTTGTGAAATGCTACCACTATGAAAAACAGAAAGTACAGGAATCGAATCCAGTGGTAAAGACAATCGTATAAAAAAAATTTATCGTGAAAAAATATAGCGTAATGGAAACCGAAATTTGTGAACGTTCGCTGGTGTGAAAGATAAATAAACTTTAAACATTTTTCTTTCATATCTTCACCCCAGATCCTTTACGGAGTAGTTAGAGAGAGTTAGCATTTTCTTAAAATTAGTTATGCTAATATCGTCAATAAATATTTTTTCTATGTGGCAATTCTTTTAGAATATTTTATTTCATTAAATAAAATCTTATATATAAGTACAGCTCACTTCCGTGCATTTTGTAACGGAAATTGAAAGGAAATAAGTAGATTTTTGTGTTCACGCGAGTTTATACATTCTGCTATCTAAAACGTGACATTAAAAAAGTAACATCACGCCTCAAACACCGGAAGAGGTAGGCATAAGAGTGTAGTACACTCCCGCGTTCCACCAGTTTTGTTCACATGCCAGCATGGAATGTATGTCAGGTGTATGGAATGTATGTGAGGTGTATGGAAAGTATGTCTGGTGTCTGCCTAATCCACTCTAGGCACCACTACTAGGAATTTCAATTTAGAAAAATCCAACAGTATCTGACCCGGTATTAGTGCCCAGTCTCTCGCTAGTAGGCGGTTATATTTATATAAAAAATTATAATTAACGCATACAATTTAAACATATGTTCACGTGTATACAAGTGGCATGAATAGAAATAAAATGTTTTCGCCTAAAGCGTACGGGATTGACACTTGGAAGATGGAATAGAGTTTCCTCCAAATGCTAAAGTACCAAGTAAATTTGCGAGTTAACGTGGTACGAATAGGGCGCGACCTTTAACATTCTCTAAATTGCGCCGCAACTCCTATCAAACTTAGTCCCGACTTGTATCAGACTAGCGCGTAATTTTTGTTGAGTAACTACTTCAACTCAGTCGTCCATCTACTTTAATCTTGTATCGCTGGTAAATTTAAGCTTCATTTTTATTTCAATTAGAGATTTGCTGTAACAAGCAGACGCCCCACCTGATGGCAAATTGTCATCATTAGATGAGTTACCAATGAATTCCTTACCTTAAATTTTTTGTATGAACTATTTAGATATCGACGAACACTTAAAATAACCTACGAATTTCTAAAAATATTCATTTCAATTCAATCTCAAGCTCTCTTGATGCTTGCTTTGAGATCAGATGGCCGTCTGTGGAGATGTCCCAAGATTATGTCCCAAGATTATGTCCCAAGATATTATTCTGTATTTAATTAAATAAATATTTTTTTAATCGATAACTTTCGTCTCTTCGCTAGTATTTAAGCATTTCTGTTCTACATATATTTATAAACTTGATCAACGGGTAGATGAAGAATATTTAAAAAAAGAAAATGGTTAACATGTGATTAAAAGACACATTTGTACATAGGATGAAGACGCAATAAGACGTCTAAAATTTACGAACCTGTTAATTTATAAAGCTACTGTTTTTATTGTCGTAGGTACTCTTAACTACTATGAATTTGTAATAATGAAATGTATTTATGGGTGAAATATATTTTATTTATTTTATTGGTTAACTAAAGTGGACAAACACTATAAAATAACTAATTATAAATATGTCTAAATAAAATATACTAATATAATGACACATAGATTTATGTTTCATAAATCATGAGAGACGGAAAATCAGACGAGATCTGAGTCCGACGATTCTAAATTCAAAGAACGGGCGCGCGTGTATCAAGAGAATGATGATTGTAGCAGAAACATAGCAAGTTTATTAGACTAGAGAGATATTTAGCACTGTTGGCTCTATGCCTACCCCGTAAGATACCTAACGTGATGATATAATAATAATGAAAGTCCCCATTTATAATTGTATTATTGTTGTAAGTAAAGGTCAGATGTAATTGACGCAACAAAACTTGTAGCGAGTTTCACTGTAGCGGAGACGCGCGACCTTTGTCATTCTGCGCATGTACGAGAAGCGCGAAGCCCTGCGGAACAAAAGTATACTTGTAGTTCCACTGCCGCGTCGCCGGCTAACGCGATGAATAATTAAACCGATACTTTCCAGCTCTTACTTTGAAAGTTCTATTTTATGTTTATATTATGTATATTTTAGTATGAAACTTGAAAAGTCAACTCTTAAACACTTTTGCTTATAATGTGTTGCGTATTCGATTATAAATTGATATATTAATCACTTTTAAAATGTATTACGTTTTAATAAAACCTAAAAGAACATCTAATCATAAATATTTATTTTATGTAATTAGATTTTATGTATTTTATATAATTATTTATTTATTTATTTATTTATTTATTTAATAGGTCACTAACATACAGTACGTCGTTACATTCTATTGTGTTATAGTATTATAAGTAACATTCTGGGCGTCTGTACAATTATAAGTGACGACGTCATGCAACGCAACACTTCGTTACAACATTGTATTATTATATTAAATACACAGAAAAAAAAAATGTTATAAAAATTTACAAAAACACAACATTAGGATAAGTTACAAAGAGTGGAACTGATTCATATAATAATAATAATAATATTTGATAATGATAATTGAAATAATAATTGAATTGAGTAGAATAATTGAACATTACATTGAATTAAGATATAGATTAACTAGCAATGAGAAACGTAACAATAATTATTATAATAACAAAAGTAACTAAAAACATAAATTTACGTCATGATGTGAAGTGATGTGAAAAGTGGTTGGTTGACGTTTAAAATTAACAAGCGTGAGTTATTTTCTTTCTAATTTTCCCTACGCTATCGAAGAATATATCCAGATTCTTTATTTTTTCAACAGAATTGTAGGTTTTCACTAATCTGTTTACAGGAGCGTTTTGACCTAGCTTAGATTTGCATGTCGCAGGGTGCAGTAGGTTATACCTGGATACTCTTGGAAGCTTTGAAGGAATGGAGAAGTTTAAAGTGGGTAATAATTCAGGTACATCTAACACGCCATTTAAGAGTTTGTTGAGAAATACCATATCCAGCATACGTCTACGGTCCGCTAACGATTCCATATTAAAATAAGTTAATCTATCGCTGTATGAAGAGATGGTTAATTAGAAGTTAATGTAATGTTACTTATTCAAATATTTTTTTTCTTACATCCAAGGTTTCAAACAAATGATTGAACTTTCAACTTGTACCTACAAACGTATGTAAACCTACCTATACATAAGTCGTTCCGTTTATCTTAGTATTCAATAAAAAAATAAACGAACTAGACCCAAGTCACTAGAAATAACTTTAAGGGTAGTACAATAAGAACCTCAATTATAGCATTAACCACTGTACGACTGGAATTCTAACAAAATCTGTACTTTATATTATTTCTCGTACCGTACCAAGGCACTGCTTAGGACACTTCAAACTCAGCGCTGTAACCACTAATTCGAAATCCTGTTGACCACATACAGACCTGGTCACTGTTGCCGCGGGAGTAAGGCTGAGATTCGACGTTATTGAAGAGACGAATTTATTTAATTTTGTCCTTTTCTAGCAGGAAGTCGTTAATTTTTGATTAACGGGATGACAGATCACAGCATTACGAGCAGTTTCTAGTATTAAACTCGACTCGCCGAAATTTCGTATTCAGTAACATTCGTTCTTAGTGCAAGATATCTATGTAAAATTTTGTCACAGAATAGATTACATGATTGTACATACAAAAGCCAATACCTACAGATTTTAAACATACCTAGTCAATCTACAAATGAACATTAGTTACAATTAGTTATTATATTATTAATATAAGAATAAATAAGAACAGTGATAATATAACGAACAGTAGTAATATGAATTCATTTGCTTAATATTGAAAAGTATTTATGCGATATTGATGTAATAATGAAAAATATTAAGCATCGCAGAGAGAACGTAAACTGATTCTCTATAACGCGGAAACCACGAATGCGGTTCATTTGCAAGCTTATAATTATAAATATTATGCTCGTAATGGAGTAAATACTTGGCTATGTTACCTAATGAAAGGTATTTCTTATAAAAAGATATATGTACATAGATACCTATACCTATGTTAAGAGTGTCTTGTATTTGAAGTTGTTATCCACTAATGAAAAGATGCTCAAATATTGGTGAGGAAAATAATACATATATATTCTCACGCCAGGTCCCTTGCGGGGTAGGCAGTCTTCATAATACTGAGCAACTTGGACACTCTTGTTGGTCTAATCGTTGCAAGCGGTTACGATATGAAGATCAGGCATAGTAATAGATCCCTCGATCTTGCAATTCGCAGTAAAAGCTCCACGTTTGGATTCGAGACCAATTTAAGGCAATAGCATTACCACTTGTTCCTTGAGAGGTATACCTACTCGTCTACCTACCCGTTTGGTGTAATATAGGCGTGTAGTTATTTAATATTTGTAAACATAAACGTCATTTATAATACAACTTTTGCTGTATCATAAGAATGCAAAATGTATGTACTTAAAGACGTTTTTGCCATAACGTCTATACATATTTCACGCAAATTATTTCCGCTTCGCTGTTTCCAGAAGGATGCGGATAGCAGAAGCGACTGGTATGCGACGTATTCTCATATTTTCCCCTCAATGGAATTAAAGGTCTTTTCAAATAGACCGGCTTCGAAGGCAGAGCAGATTTTGAACGGATTCAAAATATAAAAAGATGTTTTATGAGGTCTATACATTTTTAATTTTTTTATGGGTTTCGAGTATCCACTTGTCATATAGAAATAAAAATGTAAAAACAGAGTGTATTGAAATGTGCTAAATTTATATTTTGAATACGATCAAAAGCTACACTCCTCCACGAGCTAGTCTATTCGCAAGGAGTTTAACCCATTTCATCTCGCCATCATCATCTCCTACAATCCAGTGCTAGACTTAGGCCTCCCTTAATCCCCACGCTAGACGTGCATTTAGCTGGGCCCAGACAGGCCGCACCATACCGTGACCTACCTTCTTACAACAACCTGTATCCCGGTTCGGAGTTAGGGAACGTATTACTACTCCGACCGGACACATACAATTACTCTCATCTCAGCACCGCCATTATATTGTACAGCTGGATATAACACGATACAAAGCAACACTGACCACGTTAACGTAGAAAACTGACGATTAATAGCTTCACATTTTGATATAAATCAGAGCTCATTTATATAAATTACTAAGCATTTCTTTTCATTTGCGAAGCGGTCCGTGCGTTGTATGGCTATATTGTTTTTTTTTCTAGACTAACATTTACTAAATCGTAATTTTCTTAAGTAACTTGTATACCAAGGAATTTGTGATATATTATTGTGTTTGAGTTTCTTATAATGCGACACTTTGTACATTAGTTCAATGAGTATCTTATCTGTATAATTACGTAACATACCTGTATAATATTTTTTTAATGCTTAAGTAGAAGGATCAAAATCAAGTACCTACAGTCAAAAATAATGTTATGTGTTATATGTATGTATAATTCATCCTTTTCCCAGTGACTATAAATAGTAATTATGAATTTATTTATGTAAATATGTAGTTTAAAATAACTCATAACATATAACGTTCAACCACAGATGACACACACATGTAAGACCACAGATAAAACATCGTGCCAACTGATACACACGTCTTTTTGAAATTAAAAATTTAACTTTATCGATAAATTTGAATTCTCAGTTATAATAATTTTGATATACCTAGATAAATATAGACACTTCAATTGAACACCTAATACATAAGCATAAAAGATTTTGTTTGTAAGATCAATAATCCGATATACTTATTTTTAATATTACGATAAGATTTCTGGTCAATTTATTTCCCACTTAAAATATTTCTTACAATAATAGCAAAAGTGTTTTGTACGACGAGCGTAACTACATAGTATGTAATTTGCGACAATTTTGCAAACTATAAGTATATCAGAATACATCGAAACAACAAGGCTCAATTTCCAATAATATCATATACCTACTCCAACAGTCATTAGCTTACAGCAAGATTACTGATATTACACTATCATTAATAATTAATCGATATCTTGTTACCCTTACAGCCGAGTGTCTGCTTACATGCATGCGTTTAATGCGTAGAAGTATTTTTATTATAGGGTATTATCTATGCTTCCCACTTTAACGAATCACACTGGAATTCCCTGTTGGCGTTTCCACAGGCATTCACATGGACAAGCACGAAAATCCTGAACTGATAGACGTAAATAAACGTACTGCCTCTTTATTCGATTCCTGTTGAAACTTTGCAAATATAACCAAATTGCATATATTCCGTCCTGTTTCCTTGTTACCTTTCGCCTTCGGAACTATATTCCTACCAACATTCGTTACTCTATCTTTACTTCTATTTAAATTACAAGTAATAATAGTAATAATACTAATAAATAAAACAAATGATCTTTTACTTTCAAAATCTAGCCACAATTTTGTTATAATTGCAATATTCTCAAGGAATACATGTTACATGACGTATACTTGTTCATTTATGCCATTTCCTGTACCCGACAAAGTCAATGCCATTCCTAATGGAGCAACTCAAACAAGTTAAGCGAGACCACTGTCAAGTGCCATAATTATGTTGCTATACGTACAACGTACGTTGTATACGAGTAAGGCACACGTGCTAACACAATAGCCTCCGCGCTGTTATTGTACCGCGACTGTAATATTTACAGTTACAACGTGTCCTTGTTGGTTCCAAGGCCAGATCTTTTCGAACAATGCAACAGTGAAGTATTCGCCCGCGCCACTTGGCTTTGTTTCTGTCGTATTTTGCTACGGTGTTTGTTACTCTTGTGCTAATATTGAATAGTTTACGGTGTACTCATTACTATATCTAAACTAAACTCATTACTATACTATGTGTAACATGGAATAACTTAAATAACATAAATATAATATCACGAACATTATTGTACCGTTACGCCGGGTCGCTTACGAGGTAGGCAAGGGTACCTAAACTTAAACCAAGCACTTCTACCTTTACATACCTGAAGTCTTTCTTCCACAATCATCAGCCTCTTCATACATGGACATCGGTTTCGCTGACTTCTGACTCCCCAACAGCTAGTACCTGTTCCATTCAAATACCGACCCAAAAGCAGGATACGATTTAAGTGTTTTCTTTAAGAAATTTATGTGATACGGCTGCATGGAGAACCTAATGGATTAAACCTTCAAATTTCATAGCACGGCACGTAGCAGAAATGTATTCCATTAGACACACCTGGCGCCTACAGTAATGCGACACGCAGCTACCTGACAGCTATGGATTAATAATAACAAACGATACCGCGAAGCATTACATTCTGTACGGAGTTCGAGTAGGTAGATACTACTAGTCGCGAAGTTGTAAGAGCGACTGCTCGGCGTTGCGCGAAAATTTATTGGGTTTTCCGTTTTGAAATTCTTGTCCGGTCTTAACAATAGACTCCCCCCACTATTTCACGATGAAATTTTCACATTCATCAAATGTCACATCTGGTGAAGTGTAGAAGTACTCCTCTATCTATCCCTTCGGGTGAAAACAAGCTGTGATCCATATCTTAATACGTTTGTACCTTTAGTCCATTCAATGGGTATAAAATAATGCAACACGGTAATGCTTCCGCCTAGCTTACATAGTAAACACATCTGATCTATTCCGAACGCAATATACTCCTTCATTGTTTGATCAATAAACCGACAGACGATGAAATGTGTGCAATAAAATGCTCGGAAAATGGTTGTATGGCCATATGTATATGTATGTATGTACGCGCCATGATGGTCCAATCTATCAAGTTTATTTACAATATTGATTCACATATTGATATTATTGGACGAATAACCAGAACATATTTAAAAAAAAAATGCCAATGCATACATATTAAAAACAGCTAGATTGAACCTGGAAGACCTGGAGAAGCAACAATATTGGAAATTAGACCTGGAAGAAAGTTGCCAATTATGGGAGGTCTATGTCCAGCATTGGACTTCCAAAGTCTGATGGATGGATGGAATCGCTGGCATTTAGGTAATTCATGCGAAAAAAAATTACATACCTAACAGAATAAACACTGGAAAATACTCCACTCAATTAAACTACGGTACTTTTCAAAATAAAAAATTATCTCATGAAACTTATTCACATCACATGCATTAATATCATTTTATTAAAGTCAAGGTTATACTAAAGACCTTAACGTTAACGAAATACAGATCATTTCATTTTCATGAGAATAAATGTGTTTCATAAATTATCATCAAGTAAATTTTCGCCGCACGGAAAATGCAGTTTGCGATTCAGAGGCAAAGATAAATGTTATTTCGTACTATGAAAAGCCCGCAAAAAGATTGATGTAATTTTAAACAGAAGTATCTTTTACTTTACTTATTTACTTTTTAACGGTATGCCTCAATTATTAATTTAATTAATATCAATTAATTATTACATTTCAATATTTTTAATTGATTTCATCAACATTTTTATTTTAGCAAAAGGCTCACCTATTATTTCATGGGACGCATGATATAATTGCTGAAAAGTGGGAGTGCTCCCCTGCTTACCCCTTCAGGGAAAAACAAACATGAGCCGTGTCACGTTAACATTTACCTGGATACTTATATACTTGCTTTCTTTCTTAATGTAATGAAACTTATAACCGGAAGGGGCATTTCGCGATATACTATTCGTAAATATTCACATCGGCAGTAAACAGAGAGAACCGCACAACAATATTTAGTGCTCATTTACAACTGAACTTTGCTATCTGTAGTCGCATCAATCTTGTTTTCGCAATTCACTCCGGGCTCGTGCCCCGCAGTTCCAGACTCGAACATACTTGACGCAAAGTTCGAAAAGTGAGACTTGAAGTAAAAGATCACTTAAACAGTAATAGTGTTTCATTTGTGAGCAGCGTGAACCTCTAGTAACGACCACTCTCCACTCGACCGCTCTCTCGCTGGCTCCACTCACGTACGTTGTAATGAAAAACAAAAGTTTATATTTCGCGGAGCAAAGCGTTTCAATAAAACTAGTTCGCCTTTCGAAGTAATACTTGTAATAATATATGCGGAGTACCTACTCTAGGAGCTAGACACTTTAAAGCACAAACGGAAAATTATATACATTATGTAGCTTTTCGTACATGTGTATTCCAGTGATAAATCGTGTAAACCGCGGGGCGTGTTGCGAAATATTCACATATTAATATTTTATCATTAATAAAACTTTTGAATTTAACGAACGATTTTAAATTGCCGACACGTTAATGTTTAACTTCGGATAGCGAAATTTAATTTAACGACTTGGAGGCGAAACTTCGCCGTTCCCAGTCAATGGCAGTTTCAAATGCTATTAATTACGGCCCGCAAAAGTAATACCGGCTGCATTGAATACTCGCTAGCGTGCCAGCTCGTAAATTTGATCCATCGCTACTAACCGTTGCTATCACTGTTAACGGCGCGTTGGAATACGCGAAGCGATATAAAAAGTTATTACTAATTTATATGCTGCAAATTCCAAATTAAATTACATTAAAAAAACTATTTGTACTTTGCTCATATTCTGATATCATTCGTTTGTGTAATCAGTTAGATTAGATAAACATCATAAATAAATTCAATATAAAACATATTTGTACCATACCTAAGTTTAGATTGTAGCGTTAAATAATGGGGCTATATTTTTTACATTGTTATACAAAGTATGTTACAAAATACGGAGGCTAAGTTTATCAGTAATGCATTCTTCCATTATTTTACGCAAAGCATATGTTAATATACAAAATACCAGGTAAAATGCAGATTCGGACACGCTAGTAAAAATTCGCAATTTAATTAATCATATCAGATAATTTTATTTTGTTTTATTTTATTTTTCAAATATCACAGCTCTATAATTAAAATATTAAAAATGGTACATACATTTGTTGTAATAAATAAACTATCCCGCCAATGCGCATCGTCAACAACCACTTTAACGTTCCACTGTTGGACATAAAACTCCTCTCAATATGTCGAAGGTTGAGGCCATAATCTGCTGCCACTCAACTCAAGTCACAAGTAACTTCGCACACCTTAGAAACCATTATGAAGGACTCCAGGGTGCGCAGGTTGCCTCGTGAAGTTTTTCTCCATGTTCGTGCCACAATATTTAAGCCGAGAACTTAGGCTGCCACTGCTGCCATTATATATTTATATATAAATGTTTGTTAGATCTCAAATAAACAAAAGTGGGTTTGATAACAATCAAAACGACGTCTCACTGTGCGGTGACGTCTTTGAGATAAAAGTAATGAGAACGTCGAGGATGTCATCCTCAAGTTTCAGGACTATCGCTAAACGCGGCTTCTTTACAAATGTACTTATCTCTCTGCTCACTGCAAAAATATGATAAGGCCATTGTGCTATAAAAAAATTCATATAATAACGCTAACCATAAAGTTTTTTGCCGGTAAGTTTAAGTATATTTAATATGTATATTATTAAATCTTATTGACGCTTCTAGTAAAAAAATTAAAATAATGTTATTTTAATTCCATTAATTAGCCCATGACGTAATCAATTACAGAAAATATTATTATAAATTTAATTAGAGTCTTATGAGAATAATATACGTTTCTTTATGTAGTATTAAATGATATATCATGGAAATATGTAGCGTCTACGCTTTAATACGAAATGAAATAGACTAAATTCAAGGAACATTCCGTTATAAAAACGCATATAAATCTTATGGCGTAGCATCGTTATAGCTACGACGTTGTCATACCAGCCTCGCGTAGCTAAAAAGTTCTTGTATGTCTTACTATCAAACGCTTCGTAACTGTCCACATAAAACGTGATTTCACGCCTTTAATCCTCGAAGAGGTAGGCAGAGAAATGTAGAACACTCCCGCGTCGCACCAGTTATATTTACGTCCCACTATGGAATAGGTGGTGAGACTTGCCATGCACTGGGCAGATATCCAGACTCCGAGCCAGTACTAGAACATTTAAATTTAAAAAATCTGACAGTGTCTGACCCGGGATTTGCACCCAGGAGCCAGAGCGGCAGTCGTGCGTGACTACCAACCAACACGATCAATGCAATTATTAAATTAAGTATGAATCGGTTTAACATGATTTATTTTGAGACGCGATTATGTAAGTTAAAAAATAATATAATTGTAACAGTAGAGTATGAACAACAATCTATGATCCATTCTTACATTAATTTCTCTCTAAAATATTTATTATCGGACAATGAAATTCCCACCTAAATACTCGTAGATTTGCCGTTCACTCGTCACAGAGATTGTTCTTGGCCAGAATCGAACCCATGACCGCCGGCTCCGCGATCACGTTCACCAACCACTGGACCAATGACTGCTAAGTCGGTTCCGTAGCAGTCGCGTAACTAAAATGTTGTGTCTATGAGAAATATTAGACGTATATTATTTATGGAAAGGCGCACAGAACTCGACTCGGTACACTTTCAATAAACAACGACAGTTAATTAAAATATATGAATAGGGTCTATATAACAAAATCTCTAGAGTCGTCGCTGTGCTCACTAATAAGCCAGTTGGCTGCTCTTGCTGCAATTTAGTTTCATTTGTATGATCAAGAACCGGATACACATTCGGAGACTAACTGCGCTTAATATCTGAACAAATCTGAATATTATTCACTACATACACACAAGTTCTCGAAAATACAAAATGAAGTCGTGTTCAAATTGTTGGACAGCCGCGATTTTTATAAGAATTTATAGAAAAAAAAAACTAGGGGTGTACTACACTTATCTACCTACCTCTTCGGGGATTACAGCCGTGATGTTATCCTAGAAAAAGGTATCATCACGTTTGTAATTCCCGAAGAGGTAAGCTGAGGAGTGTAGAACGCTCTCAATAATCACCAATATTGTTATACGCCTTACCGTGTAATAGTTCGTGAGCCTATTGCCACACACCGGGCGCCAATCAATTATCTGCACTACTACTAGTAATCTAACTATACAATCTACTATAAACAACTATAAAATCTAAGTTAGAAATGTATAGAGAACATTGCTACAAACAATCATCATTTTCGTAAAGGTTTTATCCGAATGAATGTGTACCTGGGGATGAAAGCAAAAGATACCCAAATAAATCCCTAACACCGTCCAGAGTCCCGAATATTTTCGTTTTATAAAGACGTCAAATTCCCTTTAAACCCTCTGAATAAATCATTTCCGGCGTTATTTACAGTAATTTCCGTTTTTGAATTTATATATTTGATGCGAATAAATATTTTATTGCTTATAGGTTAGTTGTCTTATTCAATGTCTGTACTATAAGATATCACATCATGTCTGTAATCCCCGAAGCGGTAGGCACAGAAGTGTAGTACACTCGCACGTTGACATCCCATAATGAAATAAGGGGTGAGCCTACTGCCATACACCGCACACAAATGCATACCTTGAGCGACTAGGTATTTTAAGTTAAGTATTAGCAGTCGCGGAGTGTTCTACACTCCTCTACCCACCCCTTCGGAGAAATACAAACGTGATGTTTCCTCCTCCCTCCCTCAAATGTTTGTTATTCTGAGGTCGTCTAAAGATCAAACAAATTTCTATCATAGATCAAGTCTTCGTTTTAGTAATTGGTATACTGATTTGTTTCAAAAATCGTGACAAGAATAAATTTTTCGAAATACCATTTTTCTGAAAATAGTTAACTCGTAGATAGTTCAAAACAAAGTTCATTCATTCATCGTGCGTCGTCCATTGTTCATTAATTCACTGCTTGTTCGTCTGTTCGCCATTCACTCGTTCGTCGTTCATTGTTCTTTAGTTCATCGTTCGTAGTTCGACGCATTACCGTTCATTCGTTCGTTATTCACCATTCATCGGTCGTTGTTCGCTGTTCGCCGATTGTCGTTCTTTCCACGAATGAATTATAAGGGTAAAGATACAAAGATAATAATATTTTTTTTAATTTTCCTTTCATTGCCATTTCTCCAAAACCGCTAAGTCTCCAACCCTAGGGCGCATAAATTTCGGTCATTTTTATAGCTCATTCTTTACGGTGCCTTTCAATATAAAAATGGAACGACGTACATACACACTTATATTTCTTTCAACATACATTATAATTTTTATGATTTCAAATGGACTTAGTGAATTTATTTATGCAGTACCATTTAAACTTTTAAAGTAGTAATTTAATAATTCTCATTTCGTTGGTAGATAGTTTTTGCGTACGAATTACTATTAACTAGTATTATCTGCATTCCTCTGCCTACCTCTTCGGGGATTACAGGCGTGAAGTTACTTTACTTTTAATTACTATTAACCTGCACGATTCCTTTTCTATTTTATTTACTTTTCATCTTTTGAAACAAATGCATGCAAACTAATACGACCGACAAATGCGTCGATCGATCAATCAATCGTTATTTTCTCAAATATGTTACGTACAATTTTCAACTTACTCTACCAGTGTAATGTGTAACATTTTAAAACGCACTACATACCTACATACTATGTAAAATTTTATTCCATCACGATTTAACACAACAGTTCGCCGTTTGTTTGAGGGAAATAACATAGCAATTGCGGTCCGTAGAAACTTTTAACGGTTATCGCTGCCCAGTTTACAAACAAGTCCCAACTGCGGCCTTATCGCTTCAAGCGACAATCATATTTTACGACGGTAAACGCTTAATATTACAACACACATATATAACCCTTATCGTCACGCCAGGGTATGTCAATAGACTCATCCCTTATATCATCGGACATATACCATGACTGGTGAAATGCGAGAGTGTAATACACTCTGCCTACCTCGTCGGGAAAATAGAGGCACGATGTTATATTATATTATTGACGTAGTTAGTCGACAGTACCAAATTGCCTTCAATATTACTATCACGGCATGACGATTCGTCTTCATTAACCTCCCTCTGCCCTCTGCTGGGCACGGGGATTTCCTCTGGGATCTCACTACTTCGACCTTCGATTTTATGATTTACTATTTCGCCGACGACCGTTGCTATTTGCTATCTGACTCGTGTATAGTTTATGAAATGTCGCCACATTTCATCTGTAGGTATATCGTATAGACACAGACAAAATATTCACTGGTTCTTATTGATATTTGTCTGCCTCGTTGGTCGTGTAAATTGCGAGCGCGGCTGCCGATCGAGCGGTCCTGGGTTCAAATTCCGGGTCGGGCACTGTTGATTATTTTTTGATTATTATTTTATTTAATATCATAATTTTATACTATGAGTAATACGAGGACGTACTATGAACTGAATTAGTAACAAATTACGAATGTCATGTGTCCAACAAAAACATAAAAATGAACGAGAATCAAGGCATATGGTTTTACGGTTCACTTATATCATTGTAAGACATATTCAAATAAATATGTATGTATGTATACAGATAGTTTGAAATATGACAATCATAGAAACATACCTGATAGAAGTTCATGGTAAACGGTGACAATGGGAACACTGTGAGAAGGTACATGGGATAAATGGCATAGACACAATATATAGATAGAGTACGCGAGATATAAGCGCATATGTAAGTGAAAATGTCGCGTTGATAGAAAGGGAAAGAACATGCATTTGGTAATAATTAAATCGTATCTCACCGACTTCTTCAGTAATTGACGTAATTGCTGACGGATACAATAATTTGCACAGAGAAACGAGTACCAAATTCATTATCTGTCTCTCTCTATCAACGAGACAACTTTTTGCTTGACTCGACTACTCTACATATATACCTCTGCAATAGACTAACACGCGTAGCGGTGTGTCAGTGTTTGCGCGGATTGCGGTTCCTAATTAATCGCACACACTCACCGGACTGTAACAGGAATGTTGTTTTCGTCAGTACAAAACTCATATCAAATACGGGTGCTTTTTAACTCGCTGCGCAACCGCGCTATTTATTTAATTAAGAGCGAGTTTCATTTTTGTTCTGCCCTAGACACTCCATTAGCAGGAAATTAATTAAATTACAATTGTAGCAGACAATTTATTGTTCATTTCAAATATTGCTTTTGAGTCGATTATATTGTAGCTGTGTGCGATAAAGCCGTAATATTTTAATATTAGATCAACAGTTAAAACATATCCGGTACATACTAATGATACAGCTTTATTTTTATCGAACATACTATACTCAGAATACCTATTCATTAACCTACCAGAACCAAGCATTATAAACCTGTTGTTCTTATTAATATTCTTTTATTTTTATATGTTAGCGTGTTAACATAACATACAAAATGAAATTATCGCTCTATACATATAGTATATTAATACCTACACAGCACGGAATAATATTTGTTTCATACATTTTGTTTGTCCCACACACAAATATACGTCGGTATGAAAGTAATAACAATATTGTATTATTATTTGGCATGAAACAAGACATACACGCTCTTGCTCGCATCGAAAAGCATGATCGTGTGTTTTTCTATTGTGAAAATTCTAGTTCTACGTGTCGCATAAATTTCAGAATAACCTGAATTTGCTTTTCACTCTTGCCTTTGCTCGCGTAAATGATACATCGGTTGCTGTTCTATTACCTGTGTTATATATTTAGTTATATGGTGAAATAACTCTTGCTCGTTGTAGCAAAAAGGAGTGGTCACCATGCAACCAACGCAGTAGGGCGCACCATCAGGACGAAAGACCCACATTGCTTCGAGAACTAATGTTCGGGGAAGCCCATTGCAAGCAAAGAGGGTCAATAGGTTGAAATTATATTGCGTCGTCAATTGAAAAAAATATTACAGGCAAAGTATTATTTGGTTATATTATTATTATTATTACACTATTGTTTGGTTGACTGTAGATCGAGAGGTCTTAGGTTCGATTCCCGGGTCGGATATGTACAATTGAATTTTTCTTAGATGTTTTTAATTGTAGTACTGGTTTCCGGAGTAATGTTATAGATTCATGAATTATTAGAAGACAAGAAGACGGTATTAATGGAACGTCAGAGTTTACTACACTCCTCTGCCTACCTCTTGGAGGATCACCGGCATAATATTACATTCTTTTACATTACGTTACAAATATTGATTAAGAAATGAAAACCGTCTTTTATACTTTTGCTCATCGCTTACCTAAGCATCCAACTACCAAAGTACCCTCGCAGACAGTATTGCGCATTAATCGCCACACATAAAAAAATGACAAATTCCAACACTGCCTTGTCTAAATATATTTAACTCTATACACTTGATGTTCTCGTTCCAATATCATAAGGCAATGCGGAACAAAAATAATTTGTGTACAAAAATGTGTGAAGCCGAGCTTTTGTACCGAAGTTTATTCTCAAAAGCACCCATTATTTACAACAGTCTACCGAAGTACTTAGCGTTATTTATATTAAAGTCAAGGTAAAGCTTGATAATTTATATTTATACAGTACAGACCATTATTAATCATTTTTAATAAACTTTGTCATTAAAATATTTATCTTATGGCCGTATATTAAGAGTGACCGTGTAAGCCTTCAAGTATTTTTATTACAATATGCCCCTGTGTGCTGAAAAAGCAGATGCTTCGTCGGTTTATCGGTACCAGGAGGTTAATCGAAACCGAAACCTAAGTTTTGATTTCAATTAAGGAAATAGTTAGTACTTAGTATAAAATAGTAGTAGTGTAAATGTACATATACCAGATACCTACTACCTACACAACCCATCCTACATATCCTACACTTGTAACTACCCTGGCCGCTGAGAGGCAACATCGTAAGCTCTACGAGAATCTGCGCTCAACGATCCCCGACCCGCATGCCAAGACGGGGATTATGAGCGAAAACCCCCTTTAACAAAACAAAAGCTTATATCGAGTAGTGGACTAAGACAGACTGATGATGTATAATCACCAATAAAATTAATTTATTAAGGAATGCAGGTAAACAAAAAAACAGGTAATATTATGCCTGTTATCCCTAAAGAATTAAGCAGAGCAGTAAGGAATTGAATTATTCTTTAAAGCTTTGTTTAAAAAATTCTTACCCATCTTACATTTTAGTAACGGAAATTGTGTAAGTATTTTCCCAGCAGAAGTACATTGTATATGGCGACCTTTTCTCGCCCGTTAACACACCCGTTCGCGTTTCAACACAACGGCCCCTTATCGAATGTTCGAAACTCAGGATTTACGGGAAACGCAAATGTGTACTGTACCTACTGTGTTTTGTAAACCTTTTTGGGCCCAATCATCGGGTAGTGTTTGTTGCACAACCTTTCGCTGTTTACTAAAGGATTTTCATTCTCAATTTATGTCAGTTCATCAGTGGGTTGTACCTACGGATATTCGAATAACTACAATGACTTTTATACTAACAATGATTTTAACAACAACAATGATATCTATATCAATAACGATACAAATTAATACAATGATTTTCATAACAATAATGATATCTATATCAATAACGATACAAATTAATACAATGATTTTCATAACAATAATGATTCAAATAACTACATTGATTTGTGTAAGTACAATTATTTTTATAACAAGAATGATTGATATGACTACAATGATTTATATAACTGCAATGATTTGTATTACTGCATTCATTTATATGACTACAATGTTTATATAGTTACAATTTACTACTAAATACTGTTATAGTTATAATTTATAAATATTATAATAGTATGACTACTATGACTTCTATGACTGTAATGGTTAGTATAACTGCAATCATTTGTATGACTACAATGATTTGTATGACTCAGTCATTTGTATGAATACAGTCATTTGTATGACTGCAGTCATTTGTATGAGTACAACCATTTGTATGACTACAGTAATTTGTAGGACTACAGTCATTTGTATGACTACAATCATTTGTGAAACTACAACCAAAGTAAAGCACCAAAGATGAATGGAGAGAACTATCAGCTTCACGAGTATAACATGCTATTTCACAACTCTATGATATTCCATCAAAACCTCATTAAAAATCTTGGCGTTTTATTATAATAATGTCTTCGTAAAAAGGTATTTATGAAAATTAACGTTCATTGTGCAGAGTTTGTATATGCTTACATTTACTTTGCCATATGATACGGCAGCTGGCACTCAGGTAAGACTGAGTGGCGTACAAAATTTCATTATAAGACACATAAAAGTCCATTAGGACTGCGGTTGCGTCACCGGTATGTCAAAGGTCATCCCTGTATGAATCAGAGAGGGTGGCGTAGAGAGAGAATATGAACATATATGTTTATCAACAGATAAAAACAACGTTACGTATGAAGTGAAGGGAAAGGTTTCCATCAGGATAAAGGTTACCTTTTGTTGATTTCATTTATTGTGAAGTGAGATTCTGTTAGGCTTATATTTACGTGTATAAAGTGAATTTTCAAAAGCTAAAATAATAATGTAACTACAATTTATGGTCGGTATATTAAATAGAAATACATATACAATAAAATATTGCTCGAGAATTCTTTTACTATTCACTTTAATATTAAAGTAGACGAGAAAGTCTTAAGTAAATCGTTAGTAAACAAGTACGCTAATGAACGATGGCTAAACAATTACCTCAAATTGTTTGAGAATCACAAAATTTGAATTCCCTATGGGTTTGAGGAAAATTTTCTAATCTACTTACAATTTCAAATGATGGTCTACGCTTTAGGGATTTATTGACGCTCGGTAAAAGTTTATTCAAGAGATCCTGTTTCAAAAACAATTTTTATACGTGCACTAATTTCAGCTTCCATAATTTGACATCATCAGACGATAACTTCATATATTTTTATCTCTAAGAGCACGCCCCTACCACCCTGACCTTCTGAAAATAAAACATGTTTTATTATGTACATTATGATAATAAAACAAAAATGTTTTAATCTTTGAGCTTATTTATGTTTATAAAACAGTGTAATCTATTTAATTATGAAGTTTGAGTTCAATAAATTAAAACAAAAATTTTAAAATTATACCTTCACGGAAGTTACATGAGGCAACACGCCATAATTCTAAATTTATTTATCATGGCTGTCAGAGAAAAACAAAGCGGAAAAGTTTAAAGAAATTAATAGTTTTATACTGTCTACATAAATCTGATCAGACTGCGCCATACCGTGATCTGCCACCGCCGGGTA